>JAOXOE010032730.1:0-10764 GCA_028565055.1 Phoeniculus purpureus
CAGGTACCAGTATAGGTTGGGGACTGACCTGTTGGAGAGCAGTGTAGGAGAAAGGGACCTGGGGGTCCTGGTGGCCAATAGGATGACCATGAGCCATCAATGTGCTCTTGTGGCCAAGAGGGCCAACAGCATCCTGGAGTGGTTAGCAGATCGAGAGAAGTTCTTCTCCACCTCTACTCTGCCCTGGTGAGACCATATCTGGAGTATTGTGTCCAGTTCTGGGCCCCTCAGTTTAAGAAGGACACGGAGCTGCTGCAGGGAGTCCGGTGTAGAGCAACGAGGATGATGAAGGGAGAACACCACCTCCCTTTTGAGGAAAGACTGAGGTAGCTGGGTCTCTTTAGCTTGTCTATAAATATGTGAAGGGTGGGTGTCAGGAGGATGGATCCAGGCTCTTCTCAGTGTTATCTAGTGATAGGACAAGGGGCAATAGGTGTAAGCTGAAACATAGGAGGTTTCATATAAATATCAGAAGGAACTTCTTCACTGTGAGGGTGACAGAGCCCTGGAAGGGGCTGCCCATTGGAACTGTGGAGTCTCCTTCTTTGGAGATGTTTAAAACCTGCCTGGATATGTTCCTATGTGACTTGGTCTAGGTGATCCTGATGTGGCAGAGGGATTTCACTAGAAGATCATTCAAGGTTCCTTCCAATCCCTAATGTTCTGTGATTCTGTGATTTTCCTATTAATAGGCAAAAAGGGAAGAACACATTTTGTTTCTTGTCAATGAGCACATGATTTTCAAAAAATCGTTAGAATCCTAAAACTGTTCCAATTAATTTTAAAGTGTTTTGTGTCTAGAATCAATGGAAGAAAGAATTTGGGGCCATACAGAGCACTTCAGAAAATCATACTTTTTTTTTCATGCATTATTCAATCCCTTTATGTGCTTATGCCAGCTCAAAGGGTGCAATACAAAATGCTCATATCTACACCATTGTCAAAGAGTATTTAACAGCTAACAGCCTCTGCAAAAATAAATCTGAACTTTAAGAACCATTCTAATTTTTCTTTTTTTCCTTATGGTGTTTTTTAACAAAAGTAGATCAGTGCTGACAAACACTCCTTTAACAATAGTATATTAATTGAATTAAGAAGGAGAATAAAGGAGACATTACAGGCAGTTAAGTGTGAGAGAGCATATTCAACACTGAATAATTAATTTTCCTTCCAAGATAAAAATGTTGCCCATCGATTTACAACCCCTTCTGGCTATAAGGCCTTTTGGTGGAAACCTGATTCTTAATTATTGTCACAGGAATGCAAAGCTATCAAAAAGCTATTTCCATCGTGCTGATCAGCCTTAACTGCTTGGAGCAATTTCTGTGTCATGCTTAACAGCTGCTTCATCATTTGTTATCTTTTCAATTAGCACTCTATTCCTACGTGGCTCATAATCTCTACAAAGGATAGAAACATGCACGCAAACACTCATGTGCTTACATACAAGCCCATACTCTTCTCAGCGTGAAAACTCAACAGCTGCCTGTGTCTTCTTTGTTATGCAGCAAATTGTTCAAACATTTGTATGAAACATTAGTGGAATGCTTGGATTGTTATGTGGCATGTACAGATACCCTCAACACAGAAGGCAGCATCATCGTTTTCAATTTATACGGTTCTATGCCCTACCACATTGCTGTCCTCTAAATTCACTTTGCTCCTTTCAGTGACAGAACTAAAAAAACCTGATCACACTATTAAAAAGAACAAAGAGCAACACGCTTCCCCCCCAAAAAACATTGCAGTGGTGCATTTACTAGTCTGAAACCAGATGTTTGCAAACTACCTTGGTGTAGAGTGTATTTTGCCACGTTTAATTTGGCGATTTTGTGAGACTCAGTGCTTTTTGCTAGGATGAACTTTGCAGAAAATAAAGGGAAAGGGATGTCAGCAGTTTATTTCTCCTAAAAAATGAGAAAGGAAAACAAATGAGAACATTGTCTTTTCTCATCTGATGGCCTCAATTGCCAGGGTGACAGTATCTGCTCTAAGTATTTTAGTTCTGCACATGCAGATGCACTCAAGAAAATTTGCTGGTTCATTGATTCATGATGCAAATCAATTCAAACTTAATTTGAGATACTTCATTTAGACTTCTTGTTTGAACCAGTGATCTGTGGCAAATCTTGTTTGTGCAAAAGCAGAATCAGAAGTTAATGGATATAGAGTGCCAGATTATGTTGCCAGACCAACACCTTTAATGAAGTTTTTACCTGCAGGTTTGACTAGTACTCAAGGATGCTTACAGACAGGTATCTTGTCTAGGTATTTAAATATTATTTCCTATCAAGTGAAAACATGAATGTGTCTTTGAATTTGCTAAATGGAGAGTTGGATGCACGTGTGAAACAACTGTGATATCCAAATGCAGTTCAGAAGCTTTTCAGGAGATATTTATTATCTTCAGAAACTGGCATTTCTGATAAGATGTGGTAAACTATTGTCCTTCATTAGAAACCTCATCTGTCAGTGAAGCGCATACTTAGCTCTATAGCCAGAACAATTCAAGTTTTTGTTGGATTGAGATGTAAATTGTTTTCAATTAAAGGTTTATATTACATGTGTACCTTCTAAGATTAAAATAGTGTCCTCAGGCTTACTGGTGCAGGACATTATGGTGGAATGGAACAGGAAAATTCAAGTTATCGTTTAAATACATTGTACACATGAAAGTCTTTTACAGTTATAGTTATGTAGGCTAACCACAAAAGCGTTTGTATTGTATTTTCAGGTTTTAAGAGCTCTAGATGGAGAAAAGGGTCCGAATGAGACAGTTTAAAAACACATAGTTCCATAAGAACCTGAGTGGTACTTCTAATGATGTTGACGAGGCACTCTTGTTAATTTTTACTTTAATACCATCAGGCTGTACACAGAAGAAAATATTTCTACAACCTTTCTGATGGTTCGCTGTATAGGGATGCCAGCTTTAGAGCTGTCTAGAGTTTCTCCACTACAAATACAAATCAGATGTATCTAAATGACTTTCCTTCAGTTCACTTAACCTAAATAACATAATTCTAAATGTATTTGAAGAATCTGAATGTGCCTGATTATTACAAAATCTGGTGCTGAACACTGAAAAGATATTAATTCAAATAAAATCAGTGTATTTTTGATCAGCCTTTTGTGCCTTTCACAGAGACAGGAGATGCCCATGGCTAGCCATCATGTTTCACTAGTGGAAAACAAGCATGGTGCAAAGCTGCAGATGTTTTGGGCTGGGCTAGAGGCACATTGAGCCTAAAGCATTTGTAAGACTTCTTCAAAGCCATTTTGCAATCTGCTCTGAGCCATGGGCCACAGTGAAACTGCTCTGTGTGTGCACCCGAGTTGTACTGGATGGCAACAGGAGGTCCCCCTCTGCACAGGTGGTGCCCTGACAGCAAGCACTGTGCAGAGGAAAGATCATCCACAGCAGTGAAGCAAAAGAGAGGTATTAAGACCTACAAGGAGACAATATCTGCTGTACAGCCTCTAGGGTTTTTTTTGATGTTGTGGGTATGCTGGTTTTTTGGTTTTATTTCCAATGATCTAATGTAGCCAGTGGGTTTGGTTTCACACTGGGGCCAGCAAACTGTGGCACTGTGGGACCAGCTCAGGGCTCTGCTTTGAGACGCAAACTTAGCTGGCACTTTCTATAGTTACAGACTAGATGGGTTGAGCTCTGCTTGCCTCTTGTTCTGCTTTTCCTGCCAAGAGATCATTTGGCTCACCTACAAACTGGTCACCACTCTCTAACCCTGGGGCAAGACAACCAGGCTCCTCTCCCAGACACTTTACAGGCACATTGTCTGCTCTGCTCTGCAAGTTATTGCTCTTCAGATGTCAAAGGAAAACCTTTGGTCAAGTAGAAAATCTTCCCTAACTATTTAGGACAACTGGCAAGATAACCAAGTTCTTAGTGATCTGTTCAGAAGAAAAGCTTTCCTTTGTATCTTCTTAAAAAATGATTTTATACTAATCTCCAGTTCTAGAACTGATTGTGCTGATCACCTCTAGTTCTCCAGCTCAATTTTTGGTCTGTTTTTTGCAGTTTCTTTTAGGTTTGATTACAAGATGCACCATTTCCTTAAAGGATTTTATTTGCAGAAGGTTATGAGTTGCATCAATGGAAGGATTTGGGCATGAGGCTGAAAACATTCACATTAATTTCGCTGAATCTGAGTCTATTCACATACTGGAGCCACAGAGGACTCCATCATTTAATGGATTTGTAGATGTGACATGGGCTGCTGTAAGCAAAAAGAAAAACGCACAAAAAAAGGAAAAAAGAAAAGGTTTTGTTTAGAGGGCTCATCTGTCTTAAAGTGTTTCTGTCATGCTTCCAAATGATGAACCTGAGGCTTATGTGCTGAGTCCAGCTGAGGATCTGGCCCAACATTTGGCATCTGTGGAAGATGGTGTTAGAAAGCAGAGAGTGAGTCTACAGTTCTTGAATGCCCCTGGTCAGACTCTACTGTCAGCTATTATGCATGTGATATACTGAAATACATGGATTTACTTGCTAGCCCCAGAGAAGGTTAGAGGCATTCAAGTGTTTCTGTACACGGGCAAAACAAACAGCCTGAACTTGTAGTTGTGTGTGTAACCACATCAATATTTTCAGTGTATTTCTCAATGTATAGAAAAGTGATATCATTTGGTAGAATAATATTTTCACACATTATGAACACAGAATATAATAAAATTCTAGAATACAAATAATTTCTGGTCAAAGGCATATGGAAAAAAATCTCAAAACAGATTTTATTTTGCATTCACTGAAGCTGACTAAGAGCACAAAAATTATTTACAACATCAAGAAGTTAGGGTTCAAACATGAAGTCCCGCAGTACTGGAATAACAGATGTGTTGTGCTAATAGCAATCTAAAGGGGTTTAGCTTGTCCTAATACATTAGGTCTGGAAATATGGAAGAAGTTTTCTTATGCATTTCTTTCTCTGAATATATAGACACACAAAATAATTTAGGGCCACTGTGTAGGTAGACATAAAGGGAGAAGGAAGGAAGATGTGACCTACCCTTGTTAGGATTGAGGCTCTTTGGAAAGTATCAATGAGAGTCATCCCAGATACAGGAGCTGGGCATGTGTCTGCCAGGACAGTAATGTATCAGGATGCACTGAATGTCTGTCAAGATCTTGGAAAGCATTTTGTCAATATTTTGATAAGGCAACCAGAGATACGTGTCTAGTTTTGGAAGGAATGGCTAAAAGTTTGCTAATAAGGGAGAAATTCTGAAATGATAAAGGTTGCAAGCGAAGGATCATAACGTAGCAATAGCAAAAGAAAAATTGTATCAGGAAGAAAATGTCAGTATTGCAGGGAACGGGAAGGCTGGTCTGAAGGAAAAAAGAATCATAGGTTGAAATATGGTTCAGAGAAAGCAAATGCTTTCTCATTGTGAAGGAAAGGGAGTGGATTTAGTGAAAGAGTAAGTGAATTAACATGTTTCTTATGAGATAAAGGATGTGAGCAATTTCAAAAGACATCCCTAAGGAAAACATCTCAGCTGTAGAAGAAATAACAAAGCCAAAGTACAGTAATATCTGATACTTTTCCAGATAGATCTATCATAGAATCATAGAACTGTTTAGGTTGGAACAGTTGAGTTCAACCGTTAACCTAACTACAAAGCTAAACCATATCCTTAAGAATCATATTTACACGACTTTTAAGAGCACGTTTTTATCTGTACGCTTGCAGTGTTCTTTGTCTGGGCTCCAATCCCACAACAAATTAATTGAAATAAAATCTTAAATCATATAATAAGAAAACCTTTAGCTGAAGGTTGTCTTTTCCTCATAGGATTTCTCTTGGCTGGCCCAGAGCTGACGTTGCCCTTGACATCAAAACCCGTTACGCACTTTTCAGATCTGTCTCCAGGCCATCTTCTTTAGCTGACTTTCTTTAATAAAAACGTGGAACCATTTAGGTTTGCCCAGGCACGTGCTCCTTTTCTGTCCTTTAGAGTCCCAGCCAGGAAGAGATTTTGTAAGTTCAGCTCAGGCTGGAGTGGTAGAAACCCCTGACAACAGCTGTTGTCCTGTGCTGCCTCCCTGATGGCAACCTGTGTTAGAAGGGCTGTCATTGACATAGGAAAACCAGACTGGGACCTGCAGCACCCAAGTACAATTCTATGACTGCACGGGATCACCATGCACCATCACCTAGTCATATCGTGCTTTCTGCTGTAAATGTGAGACAGAATGTCTATAAAATGTGCTGAAACAAAACAGTAAAGTGCCCATGTTTCTTCCTTAAAGAGAGAATGGAATGAGGCTGAAGGGCTCATGAAAGGTTTTGTTCACTATATCCAACATCCCCATGGAAGGTGTTCATGTAATGTAGAACTTCTATTTCCTGGGGTTGTATCATGTCCTTACTTACTTGTTCTTAGTTTTGCTTTTTGTCACAGCTCAGTTTTTCTCTCCTTGTTTGCCTGTACTTTGTTGTCTCTCCCCTTCTGTTTCAATTGCTGATTTTTATGCTTCTGAGATCTTTCTTTTGAAGAGCCTTTGTTTGATGCAGCATAACCTGAGAGCTCAGACACCATGTTCAGTGGCGAGGGGTTTTTTGCAGCAAAGGTGCCAAGCCGTTGCTTCTTTTGGATTTCTCTCTTTCTCTTCTTTAATTGCAGGACAAAGTACCATACTTTCAGAAATAGAAAGAAATACCCCCTATTGTACGCAGCTTTATTGTGTTTCTTTCTCTGCGCTAGAGAAAGTGTCATCTGCTACTACAAAGGGTGAATTTGCCTTAGTGAAAGGTATGTAGTTTCAACTCAATTTACTGCTGTATTTTGGATCCCATCCAGGGAAGCATTAAAGAATACTCTCAATTGTAAATGTGAACAAATGAGAAGCCCTATTGATTTGCTTATGCTTTGAGTTGTGCTTAAGTGCTGTATTTGATCAGTGCTTTAATTCTGCCTTTAAAAAGGATGGTTTTTCCTTTCTCTTAGGTGTTAGAGAAAATCTTCAGTACAAAGCAAAAGCTTGCTGGTGAGGACAGCCTCACAGAGAATTGATGACTGACAGGAAAAAACTACAGAGACAAATAATATGATGAATAATGGGAGGTCATGGAGAAAGTGAGAAGCGAGGTGGAGTGATGAACAGTCACCTGCTGCTTGACTGCAGACTCAGAGAATATTCTGTCAGATCAGCTCACCTTGCCCAAGAGCTGCTGCAGGGCTGTAATGGGCTCTGTCAGCTTTGCCTTAAGTACCCGCTGTGGCAGGATTTACTCGTTTTCATTATAGCAGTCAAAAAACCCGGTATAGGAGGGTTTGGAACAAAAGACTAACAGTAGTTGTAATTTAGTACTTGTGTACTAAATTTTGGGGGCCTTATAGTGAGCTTCTTACATCTGAAGGAAGTACACAGGCATCTCTATAGAGACAGTGAGGAACTGTGCACGCTGGTTCCATGCACTTCCGCTCAGCCTTGTGACCTCAGTGGTAGGTACCACACAGGGATGTAAGCGATTTTAAGAAGCTATGTTCAGACCACCCAAAACAAATACAGCATATTCAGCACTGTTGCAGTCTGATTTGGACTGTCCCTATCACAGCTGAATTAGTTAAGTGTTGGGTTTACAATGTTATTAACAACTGCACAGAACAAGGTTGTGCTGTGATCGTCTTGAGTCTTTGGAGGCGGGAGACAATGTGCAAAGCTGATAATTAACATGCTAGGTCTGTTAAACCAGAATAAATAGTGTCAAAAGCAAAAGGAGCAACTTCCATGGGCAAACCTCAGAGAAAATTTCTTCTTATGTCCCACTTCCACCTCATTTTATAACCCAAACCTAGGCAGCTACTGTATGTTTTTCATAAGCTAGCGATGTCTTGCTATATTCCCAGGAATTTCCTTTAATATTATCTTTATCTAAGGTCTTTATAAATTGACTCTGAAGATCATTTAAACAGAATAATAAGCAGATTAATTGTACATTCCCACTCTGTGCCTCAGTGACGGTAATTTTTAATGTTTCAGGAGTGTCTGGAAGTGTTAGCTAACACCAGCATTCATGTCCCTGAGTGATGCACAAACATATCCAGATGCAGAGTCGTTGTTTTTGAGTGACTGTGCAGATGCACGCACACAAAAGTATAAGAGGAAGGACAGCAACATATAAATAAAATCTCAAAACACAAATAAATGTGTTTGCACAACCGCAAGTGGACAGCAGAGACAGGAATGGGTTCTCTTTTGACTAAAAGGATTTTGAAGAATTGGCTGAAGAATCTCCAGTTGCAGGCATTAATTGTTTATCAGTCTTGAGGTACTCTTGAAATTTCAGAAAAGTAGAAAAAAATGTTAGAGACAATATTTAGAAAGAAATAAACAGGAAATCTTAATCACTGATGTATATTTAGCTAAGAATTAGTCTCAGGGAAAACAGTGAAAATGCTGATGTAAAATGCAATCAATGAGTGAATAAAGGAAAGGCAAATAATCAATGTTAGTCAACACTATTTTGTGGAAATAGGTCCTGAGAGATGTACCATTATGTCACGTTTAAACACAAGTGTGATGAACCTTTCTTAAGGGCACATGTGCTGGTTTTTAAACACATAAGATTTACTAAATGAAGGTCTGATTGAAGACTAATAGTCTATAGATGTGAAGAAGGTAAGAAATGATGAAAGTAAGTTTCAGTTAGACATTAGGAAGAATTTCTTTACTGAAAAGGTCATCAGGCATTGGAACAGGCTGCCCAGGGAGGTGGATGAATTGCCATCCCTGGGTCCGCTTAATAGTTCTTCAGGTGTTGTGCATGGTTTAGCAGTGGGCTTGGCAGAGTTAGGTTAATGTTTGGACTCAATCTTAAAGGTATTTTGCAACCTAGACAATTCTATGATTCTATAAAATCATAAAGTGGGAACCAAATGGACTACGAAATACCAAGTCACAAGCAGTGTCAATTGAGAAGGAGGGATTACTAGACTGAGTCTCTAATCCTGGAAGAAACAGATTTGTTTTAACATTTTGTCAGCATAAATACAGATATAGAATGATTGCTGGAAACTTCTGTGAATCGTTCAAAGATTGACAAAATGGGAAATAAAGTAACTAGGACAGAGAAAACTAGCCCAGTAGCTTGTATTGCATCACTTGGTAAAGTGACTTACATGAAGTATCTTTAGATTCACATAATTGCTTAGGCTTGAAGGGACCACAGAAATCATCTAGTTGCTACCCCCCTGCCATGTTAAAGACACCTCTCACCAGACCAGATTGCTCACAGGCCCATCCAATCTTGCCTTGAACATTTCCAGGGAGGGGACATCCATAGCATCCCTGGGCAACCTGTTCCAGTGCCTCAGCAACCTCATTGTGAGGAATTTTTCATTAAGATCTGATGTAAATCTACCCTCCATGGCCTATCACTCATAAATGTTCCTCTCCAGCTTTCATAGGCCCCCTTCAGGTACTGGAAAGCTGCTAGTCTCCCCCTAGAGCCTTCCCTTCTCCAGGTTGAACAGCCCCAATTTCCCCAACCTGTCTTCATATGAGAGGTGCTCCAGCCCTCTGATCATCCTTGTGGCCCTCCTCTGAACTTGCCCAAAGAGTTCTATGCCCTTCTTATACTGAGAATTTCAGAACTAGACAAGTACTCCTCCAGCTGAGGTCTCACAAGTGCAGAAACAAGGGGGAGAATCACCTCTGTTGACCTGCTGGTGACACTTCCATTGATATAGTCCAATATACAGTTGGTCTTCTGGGCTTCACTCGTGCATTGTCCACTCAGGTTGAGCTTCTTGTCTACCAACACCTCCAAGTCCTCCTTTTCAGGACTGCTCTCAATTGATTTGCCACCCAACACATATTTGTGCTTGGGATTGCCCCAGCCCAGGTGTAGGACCTTGTCCTTGGACTTGCTAAATCTCATGTAGTTTGCAAGGGCTCAAGCCTGTCAAGGTCTCTTTGGATGGCACCTTGAAGTATGTTCTTCACTGCAGTATGTTGAGCACACCTCACGCTTGGTGTCATCAGCAAATTTGCTGAGGATGCGCTCAGTGCCACTGTCTGTGTCGCTGGCAAAGTTGTTAAGCAGCAGACCCAAACCAGACCCCTAAGGAATGCTACTTGTAACTGGTCTCCATTTGAACATCAAGCTGTTGATCACAACTCTTTGAGTGCAACCATCCAGACAATTCCTTATCTACCTGTCAAATGAATATCTCTCTATTTTAGAGACAAGGATGTCACGTGGGACAGTGTTAAATGTCTTCCATAAGTCCAGGCAGAGGACATCAGTTTTTCTACCCTTACCTGCCAATGCTGTAACCCTGTTGTAGAAGGCCACCAAATTTCTCAGGCATAATCTGCCCTTAGTGAAGTCATGTTGGCTTACTTTCCATGTGCCTTAGCATAGTTGCTAGGATCTGCTCCGTGATCCTTCCAGACGCAGATGTGAGACTGACTGGCTTGTAGTTCCTCACATCATATGTTTTTTCTCTTTTTAAAAATGGAGGTTGTGTTTCCTCTTTTCCAGTTGACTAGACTGCAATGATTTCTCAAATATGATGGATAATGGCCTAGCAACTTCATCCATGGGTTCCCTTAGGACTTATGGATATATCTCATCAGCTCCTATGGGCTCATGAACCTTCACACTCTTTATATACTCAAGAATCTCATGTGCCTTTACCACAGGTGGTACTTCCTTCTCCTGGTCCCAGTCTTTGAGTCCTGTGACTTGGATAGCATGGTATGAGTGCTTTCCAGTGAAGACTGAGGTAAAAAAG
>JAOXOE010032731.1:0-10764 GCA_028565055.1 Phoeniculus purpureus
GTGGGTGAAGGGGGAATAGAGGTGCTGAAAAAGGAAAGTTCTGAAGTTACTTTCTGAAATTCAAGTGATACCTGAAATTCTTTTAAAAATGTGTATTTGTTTAATCTTTTTCAACTTGAAAAATATTACTAGGTTAGCCATGCTTCTGCTTCCATGCATGTGTTCATACTTCAGAGTTTGGTTTTCTGCTTCACTCTTTGATCCTAATTAGTGTCTCTAAGATTCATTCTTATTCAGACTTTACGATTCCAACTTAATTGGTCCAGATTCTCCATTTAGTTTTCTTTGGCTGGATGGTAATGAGCTGTGACTTCCAAGGTCAGCACACAAATTAATACAGTTGCACTAGTGAGCCCCCAGCTTTTTGTGATCTCCTTTTGACATACTTGTACTTTCTCTTGAAGCTAATAAATAGCTGCATATTCTACTTAGCAAAAACACTGGGTTTTTCTTCTAAATTCTTCATGAAGAGTACTGCCGTCAGCAATCAAACCTCAAGTCTAACAAGCCACAGGAAGGTCAGTGGTGCTGTTATGTTTCCAGTGTATGAGAGAGCAATAACCCTTTTCACATGTTTCTATACAGTTATCTGAACTGTACTGTGTTTTACAGAACTCCCTGTGTTTGCTGTATAGTGAAATGCTTTGTGTTTGCTACCTATAAGTCCTGAATTTTTGTCAGTTTTATCCTTGAGTGAAGGTGTTGTGCAGGGGACAGAGAGGAAAGCATCCCTTATTGTTTGACATTTAATAACTCTCCAATATCCACATTTGTAGCTTAAGCATGAATATATGTTAGATAGCATAGTGTTACTGCAAAAAGAATGAAAACATCAGCAGATTGCTTTTCTAAGAGTACATATCAGAGAGAGGATTCTGCCCCTGTACTCAGCTCTGGTGAAACCTTGCCTGGAGTCTTGCATCCAGCTCTGGAGCCCTCAATACAATAAGGACATGGACCTGATGGAATGGGTCCAGAGGAGGCTATGAAAATTATTAGGGGGCTGGAGCACCTCTGCTATCAAGATAAGTTGAGGGGGCTGGGACTCTTCAGCTTGGAGAAGAGAAGGGTCTGTGGGAGGATGTGAGAATGACCTTACAGTTCCTGAAGAGGGGCTACAAAAAGGCTGGAAAGGAGCTGTTTATGAGGGCTGATAGTGATAACACAAGGGTCAATGGCTTCACATTAGAGAAAGGCAGAAAGGCAGATTGAAATAGGTTGTTAAGAAGAAATTCCTTAGCAGGAGGGGAGTTGAACACTGGAACAGGTTGCCTAGGGGCAGTTGAAGCCCCATGCCAGGAGCTATTGAAGGTGAGGCTGGACAAATCACTGGGGAACCTGATCTAGTTGAGGATGTCCATGTTTGTTGTGATGGGGTTGGACTTGATGACCTTTGAAGGTCCCTTCCAACCCATGCCAGTCTGTGATTGGGTATGAATCCAAATTTCTCACCATAGTAGTTCTGAATCCTCATGACAATGCTTGTGTCTGATTGTAAATAAATGAACAAGGCAAGAACGATGGGTTATGGTGTGACTGGGTGAAACAGCTCCTAGAATTTAAGTATGGGTCTGTTGCACTGCACAGAAGAGTAGCAGTTCTCCAGGCATCAAGTGTGCGGGCTCTTAAAGCAAGAGAGCCATGCTCTTGCTGCTAGTACTGCTGAAGGTAATTTGCCTATTGCATTTTGCATTTGTTGGTACTTCTGCATATTACTGAGTTGTGCTGTCAAATGTGTAAGGGTTTTGCTATGTTGTCTGTAGATTCTCTTCCAATACAAGGCAGTTGGACTGGAGAGGCCATGAGGCAGATGCCTTTCCAGCTAACTGTAACAGGTAATCTTTCTGCACGTTGATCAAGATAATCTTAAATTGAGTAAGACATATAATCACAGAATCATGGAATGTTAAGGATTGGAAGACACCTCTACTGATCATCTAGTTCAACTCCCCTGCCAGAGCAGGATCACCTAGGTCACACAGGGCTGCAGCCCAGCAGGTTTTGAATGTCTCCAAAGGAGTCTCCACAACCTCTCTGGGCAGCCTGTGCCAGCACCCTCACAGTAGAGAGGTTTATCCTCATGTTGAGGTGGAACTTCTGTTCTAGCTTATCCTCATTATTGCTTGCCTTATTACTAGGCAGCTCCAAAAAGAGCTGAGCCCCTTTCCTGCTGGCACTCACCCCTCAGATATTTATAAACATAAGTAAGATCCCCACTCAGTCCTTCTATTCTCCAAGACTAAACTGCCAAAATGCGTTAACTCTTTTAACAGAACAACAGTTACAAAAATCAAGATTTTAGAATTATTTTTATTTTGCCTGGTGAATATTAAAGAAAATAGACCAGAGGCACAAATCCTACCTGGGATTTTCTACATTAGAAGACGGCAATAATGCACAGTTATCCACTGCATTTTGAAGATTCATAGTTACAACTGGTGTGAAATGCTGAAGAAGCTTAAGTTCTTTAGGTCCTTCATTTCCTACGGCTTCAAACTACCTATGGCTCATTTATATGCATCTGTACTTTTGCCAACAAGTTTCATTTTTCTTAGCTTGTATGTAGAGAATAAGAACACATTCTTTTGGCCTTCATACTAATAAGTTTAAGAAATTAAGCCCATTCTGCCTTGTTTTGTCTCTAGGTTTTTCTCCGTCCCTACTTCAGTATTTTTTATTGACCTCTCATGCCCTCTGAACAGATTAATTTCAATAACATAGGCAGGATAAGCAGTTGTATTGAAGATAAGACCTCATGTCTGACCTCAGGATGTCAGCTGTCTTCTGTCTGGCAGAAAATGGACTTTGCAAACAGAAGGAGAAAAACTCAATTGTTAAAAGCATTTTAAAAATGGATCACATGTAAACAGTTGGGGCAAATGAGACAGTAGTCTG
This sequence comes from Phoeniculus purpureus, assembly GCA_028565055.1. Lineage (NCBI taxonomy): Eukaryota > Metazoa > Chordata > Aves > Bucerotiformes > Phoeniculidae > Phoeniculus > Phoeniculus purpureus. The sequence goes on from JAOXOE010032731.1 coordinate 2,896, forward strand.
CAAAATGACTTAAACACTTGACATATCTTGAAACCCGCCTGGATGTGTTCCTGTGCGACTTGGTCTAGGTGATCCTGCTCTGGAAGGGGGATTGGACTAGATGATCTCTTGAGGTCCCTTCCAATCCCTGATGTTCTATGATTCTGTGATATATGTGTAATGTAAAACAATTTTAAGGCATTTCAGCTATAATTTAATATGTTTTTCATAGCTTTAGAGCATCATATCTAACTTACGCAAGAGGAAGCTGTTCTCGTGTTTTACTTCATTAGTCATATAGTTTGATGACATAAAGTGATTAAGTTTTGTTATGTCATGCAGGGGCTTTTTTTCATTCAGTGGTAAATACACTGTTTGTTTAGAGCTCTCACTGTTTGTTGCGATCTGTTTAGTCCCTGTAACTCTTAGGCATGAGGTCTGGGTGTTCATTTCATAGTATTTTCCTGTTCTCCCCTGGATTGGTCCTTTGCCTCTCCACTGGTAAATAACAAATTTGAGGAATCCAGAGTGAAAGCAATTGGTCTGTGATACAGGGAGGCACTTTCTGATCTGATGTTTGGACTCTCTGCAAAATGGGTTTTGTCTCTGCTGACTTGGCTCAGAAAGGTAACTTCTTTCTTACGCTGTTTCATGTTCATACACTTCCTGTCATTAGCTGAGAACAGAGCACTTTGTAGCACTAACAAGACATTTTTAGTCTATCTAGTCATCTCTTTGTGAAAGAAAGGATAAATCACAGCTAGATTTAGGGTTTTCAGTGCATTATAATAATATTTTTTTTTAAATCAGGTATTTGAAAAGTATCAAGAGAAGACAGTTTCATAAACTTCCAATGTCATAAAGTTGTCAGCTTGCCTCTGGCACGATGATAACTCAAATCTACTAAAAGACTATTTACAGCTGACACTTTGGGGTGCCTGTGCAAACCATAGTCTTCAGTCTGTGGAGACTTGTCTGTCCCTGTAAGTGGTTCAGAGAGCAAGTGCTCACAGCCTGAGTACAGCAGCTCAGCAGCTTTTTTTTTTTGGGCCTTGGTGGAAGGGCTGCTACTGCTGCTCTGCGGATCTGGTTCCAATAGTGTGGAGGAACCTCAAAGCTTCCTGGGCATAGAATCATTCACGTTGGAAAAGACCCTTGAGATCATTGAGTCCAACCATCAACACTGTTCTACCAAGTTCATCCCTAAACCAGATCCCCCAATACCACATCTAAACACCCTTTCAGCACCTCTAGGGATGGGAACTCAGTCTCCTACCTGGGCAGCCTGTTCCAGTGTCTTGACTACTCTGCAAAAAAATTATTCCTCAGGACCAGCCTAACCCAACCCTGATGCAGTTTGAAGCCCTTCCCTCTTGTTCTATCGCTAAACACCTGTGAGAAGAGACCAGCACCCACCTCTCCACAATGTCCTTTTAGGTAGCTGTAGAGAGCGATGAGGTCTCGTCTCAACCTCCTCTTCTTCAGACTAACCAGTCTCAGCTACTTTCTTCGCTCTTAATCAGATTTGTTCTCAAGGATTCATTGCCCTCCTGTGCACCTCCTCCAGCCCCTTGGTATCTCTCTTGCTTTGAAGTGCCCAGAACTGGACCTAGTACTCAAGGTGTGGCCTCACTGGTGCCCAGTACAGGGGGATGATCACATCCATACTCCTGCTGGCCACACTGTTTCAAATGCATGTCCTGGACTGGAATCGAGCTCTCTTCAGACATGCTTCATACAGAAGCGCTCTTGATTTTTTTGTATATTGTGATTCATATAGTTGCTGTCCGTACAGAATGCAGTGCATGAACATGACATGAACAACTCAAAAAGTAGCGTACATCCCTTGGATGACAGCTGAGCATGCACACATGCAGTGCATTTGTGCCAAATATTTTTATAAGCATTTGGTACATTTTCTTAAAAGAAGTTTATGCTGCCATTCAACGAGAGCTGGGCAGAGAGAAATTTAATGAAGGGCAAGTGTAGAGTTTTGCATCTGGGCAAGAACAACACTAGGTACCAGTATAGGCTGGGGACTGACCTGTTGGAGGGTAGTGGAGGAGAAAGGGACCTGGGGGTCCCAGTGGACAGCAGAATGATGAGCCATCAGCGTGCTCTTGTGGCCAAGAGGGTCAACAGCATCCTGGGGTGGATCAGAAGGGGGATGGTTAGCACATTGAGAGAGGTTTTTCTCCCCTTCTACTCTGCATTGGTGAGACCGTATCTGGAGTCTTGTGTCCAGTTCTGGGCGCCTCAGTTCAAGAAGGACACAGAGCTGCTGGAGGGTGTCCAGTGTAGAGCAACGAGGATGATGAAGGAAGTGGAGCACCTCCCTTATGAGGACAGGCTGAGGGAACTGTGTCTCTTTAGCTTGGAGGCAACTGAGGGGTGACCTTATTAATGTCTGTAAATATGTGAAAGGTGGGTGTCAGGAGGATGGAGCCAGGCTCTGCTCAGTGTCATCCCATGAGAGGACAAGGGGCAATGAGTGTCAGCTGGAACAGAGGAGGTTCCACATCAATATGAGAAGGAACTTCTTCCCAGCGAGGGTGACAGAGCACTGGAATGGGCTGCCCAGGGGGGTTGTGGAGTCTCCTTCTCTGGACATGTTTAAAACCCACCTGGATGTGTTCCTGTGCAACTTGGTCTAGGTGATCCTGTTGTGTCAGGGGGACTGGACTAGATGATCTTTTGAGGTCCCTTCCAAACCCTAATGATTCTGTGATTCTGTGATTCTACGATTAATTTTTACATTCCACTTATTTGAAATGCTGGTGGAAGGGATTTTGTGTGTTGAATAAATCATATATGGATATTCTGAAACTCTTTTGTAAAAGGAAATTTAAGGTCTAGAACTTCCAGGAGCTTCAAAGTTCAGGGAAAAAAGGATTCAGCGACAGCTCGTTACAGTGCGATCTGAGTGTCCTTCCCGGACCAGACAACACTTTGGCGTTTGGCACAGGAACTTAATTAAACTCTTTTTCCCAGTGGATAATTCAGAAAAAGTTGCTGATATCCAGCAGAGACATCTCTTTTGAAGGGGAAATTTAATCTAGCAGATTCTTGCCAAGAAACTTCTCCTCTCAGCCAGCACTGAGGACTGAAGGGCAAAGGGGTGCCCTGATACAGGAGCAGTGCTGTGGTAGGAACCCAACCTATACAGACTATGCACAACTGACTTCGGTCTCTTCACTTCTGTCTTGTCATACCTGGTGTAGGGTTTCCTGGGGTTGTTTTAAAAGTTGCAGCAGCTGGGTTCATGTTACTGCGTGGAAATCATGTCTTACAGATGAGGTAAAATGCCAGTTTTGAAAATGAGGAGAAGATTTCAAGTGTGAAAATGAGGCCAGACCCTCAAGGCATTGCCTGAGCCAAGGACTAACAGCTGCACGACTTCTCTAGAGCATAGCCAAATGGTCACGGTATCCCACTATCACGCGACAGCGGGAGCTGGAAGGGACCTGTGGAGATCATCTACTCCAAAGCTCTGCCAAGAGCAGGTTCTCTTGGAGCAGATCTAGAAAGAACATGACCAGGCAGGTTTGGAACGTCTCCAGAGCCTTGAAGAAAATAAATCAGGATAAATTATTAGAATTAATGAGCCTTGAGCAGTGCTACTGGTTTTATTTCATTCAAATCCTGTGTGACTTGGTCTAGGTGGTCCTGCTGTGGCAGGGGGATTGGACTGGATGATCTTTGGAGGTCCCTTCCAATCCCTAATGTTCTGTGATTCTGGGAATTCAGTGCAGGCAGAGTTCTGGCTCCCAAATATCTTGCAGGGTTCCCCACGTCTGTCTTGTTTCTAACAGCACAGAGATAATTTCACTGCAATCTCCACTAGATGAAGGCTCAGAAACACTGAACATCCAAAAGGGAAAAAGATCATGGAACAAACCTGCCTCATGGTCCCTGGGAGCTCTTATACTCTCTTCCCTGCTCTCCCTGCCATGAGGCTCTTCTGAAAACCCACCAGGGCTTTTAAAAACAGCTCAATGTCCTTGAGTGGCTGCACATACATCAGGGGAAGGAGAAGAGTGCAAAGTTTTCTTAGGCAGCTTCAGGACAAGTTTAACAGCGGCTTGAAACCAATTTAAGCAGCTGCAACAGCTGGAGCCACCTTGATGCCTTTCTCTACCTTCCAGGTGTCTTTGTGAAGTTCAAAGGGTTAAAATATAGAACCCAAATGTTTGGTTGTTTGTTGTCAGAAGATGCCTGTTTGATGCTTGCAGCTGCAGCCCTGTGCAAACTGCTGTTTCCTGGAGTCTCCCATTCATGATCATGGTGACAGATGACACAGTTCCTTTCTGGAGGGCTAATTAGTGTCATCCAAATTCTGAACAGTTAATTTCTAGGTAGTCTCGAGGCAGCTGCAACAGCTATCACCAAAGAGAGACCCTTGGCGTGAATGAATGGCCCCTACACTCTGGTACCAAGCCGACCTGGGGAAAGCGTGTCTTTGACACTCAGGGATTGTTCTCTTCGATGGAGTTCGTCTAGCAGATCGAGAGAGGCTCTTCTCCCCCTCTACTCTGCACTAGTGAGACCACAGCTGGAGTGTTGTGTCCAGTTCTTGGCCGCCTCAGTTCAAGAAGGACACGGAGCTGCTGGAGGGTGTCCAGAGTAGAGCAACGAGGATGATGAAGGAAGAGGGGCACCTCCCTGATGAGGAGAGGCTGAGGGAGCTGGGTCTCTTCAGCCTGGAGAAGAGGAGACTGAGTGGTGACCTCTTTAATGTTTATAAGTATGTGAAGGGTGGGTGTCCTTATGACACGAGTGGAATAGCTGGTCTTTATCTGGCTTAGCAGACCACAGTATTTTGCTTTTCTCTCCCACTATCAGTAGTGTCAGGAATAAACAGAAGGCAAGCAAGCAGCCAAGCTGTCAAGTGACCTCCCTTCTGCGAGATAGCTTCATGCCTGGGTTTTTGTCCAGCTCGGCAGCTGAGATATCTGCCCAGTAGCCAGTCTGTTCTTTAGCTGTCCTGGCAGGAAGGAGTTGCTGTGAATCCAAGGAACGAGCTAATCTCCCTCAGCTTAGCATTTAAAAAGTAGGTGTCCAGCCCAAGTTGTCATCTAGACCCCCTCCCTTGGCTGAGCAGGGAAAGGCAGTTTCCAGAGTGATCCAACACATCCTAGAGAAGAGGAAGACCTCTCCTATAAGACTGACTTTCTCCACGCTGAAGAGCCGATGAGCGACTGGGTTTCTTAGTCCAGTGGTTTCATTCCCAACCCGGCTGGAATTAGTGTTTGTTCTGCTCAGGGGCCAGCACCTCGTGGAAGTGAGAACGCTCCCTTCCTGCAGTGCTCAGTTTGGTCCTGGTTAGGTCAGTCCTGTCCCGGCCGCAACAAGGGAGGCGGCTTGATTTACCTCATTCGTGGAGAAGCTAGGATGGAACACGGGGACGGTTGTGGTTTGCAGTTCAGCTTTCTCTTGAGCTCGCACCACTGCCTTCGTCAGGGCAATCAAACGAGGAGCTTCTCTCAGCTCAGCAGCAGCAGCATCACGGAAATCCCCACAGCTCCACGCGCTGAGCCTTGCCCTCTCCTCGTCTAAACGGGGGCGTTAGTACCCAGTTCTTACCAGGAGTTTTGGCACCGACACACTCACACAACCTTTGTACTGTCAAACATTAGAGACAACCCCAGGCTAGGTTTTTTTCCCCAGGAGTCTCCTCGCTGTACAACAAGACCAGTTCTGGGCAGGATTTAGCCATTCGAGTGATGCTTGAATAGAGCACAAGGGTTGGATTTCACAGACTCGGAAGAGATCTTTAAGGTCGTCAAATCCAACCATTAAACCAGGTCGCCACTAAATCATTTCCCTACGGGGGACACCTGCGGGAAAGGAGATCGTGTGTTTGGGCTGAGGAAACCTCAAACAGCCGTACGCAGGAGATGGGAAGGAGTAAATCCAACAGGCTGCTTTACTGAACCCTGCTTTTGGGACAGCTGTCTTATGGCAGGAGAGCTACAGACACACGTGGCACCTGCTTTCTTGACTGCAGGAAGCTGAGGCTCGTTGCTCAGCTGGGGAAGGAGACTTCAAAGGCAAGAAAACTGGGATGGATAGATGCCATTTGTCTCACTGCAAGAAGGTCAGGTTCACTGGGTAGTTCAGAGAACACATCTAAGACCATTTACCAGCAAATCCTCTTCAAAAGGCTGAAATAAATGGCTTTTTAAGAGTCCAACCTCGAAACCCTTTGCTGGGTCTTGGTTTAGCTGGGTGCAGACATGGCCCACAGGTCCTCAGCAGTTTTGAGTCAGCTAGGAGGGGCAAAAGCCAGGACAGGTGCCCTGAGTTTGCTCTCAGGTGTATCCGTGGCCATAACGATCACAACCATTATAAAGGGGGACGTTTGGCAAGGACAGGAGCTGGTTTTGCTCCTCTTCCTGCTTCTTCTCCACCCTGGAGGGACTTGTTTGCTGTTCTGCTCTTGGTTGCTGCTGCTGTTCCTGTGACTGCTGGGCTGAGTATGACTTCATGTTCTTTACGTTATTATTTGTATTAGCTTGAGCTTTGCTTGGTTGTTAAATCTCTTCATTTCAATGCAAGGGTCTATTCTTCCTGATCTCCCTTCTCTGCTGGGAAAGGATTGCCAGGTGATGGAGCCATAGCTGTAGTTTGGCCCTGGATGTGGGTTGAATGTAGACAGTTAACTTAGTAGATCTGTTTGAATATTGGAGATACTTAATGCTTCCAGGCAGGACTTGGTGGGCTAATCCTTTCCCAGCTAGAACATCCTCAGCTCTCCTCTCAGCTTTACTCTGAGTACGTGCAGAACCACCACAGCAGTTTATCACTGGTATCTGTTTTGGAGTAAGACTATCATGGCCATTTGTGTGAGCTGGCTTTGTGTTTGCCAAGGTTTTGAGCTGTGTGGAAGTGTTTGGTGCTGAGCCGCATGGCAGCGTTTGCCCTGGCAGCAAGGGAGCACTACCAGTTCCCATAAGCAAAGAGGAGAGCAGCAACACTCTGGCAGCAGCTCAGGAGGGTGGGCTGATATTTCCAAGCCAAACTGCCTGAAAAATTTACAGGGCAGACAGGCCATTCTGGCATAGGAGGGGCTGCTGTGCAGAAGCAAGAGGGTGCCCTGAGAGCAGTAGCTGCTATGGGAAGCAGACGTCTACAAGGTGAGCTCCTGGCTCCTTACTGGAGATTCAGCTTTCCTTGCTCTCCCTCATGATCAATGAGATTATCCTGTTAGTGTCAGGGAACCCACTAGTGTTCCTTTCTCTTAATGAATTTGCACTCAGGGTCTTTTAAGATGAGGTTTATGAACACTGTGCACCATTTGCCTGCTTCTGAGCCAACCTAGAAAGGCGGACCTCCAGAAATGAGCGTAGTCCTGGGGACGGTGTGTGTTGCCAACAGTTAAGTGCTACAAGCAACCCCACCGAAACCTTCTTGCAGGGAGGTGGTTTGTGTCTATTAGAAGTAAATGCAGTTCTGCCTGCTGAAAGAAAAGCCACCCTTTGCAGGGCTCTGTGGTGCTGGTGCAACAGAGCAAAGGCGAAGTAGAAGTAATCTACCTCTTTTCAAGTCGTCTGCCTGTGATTTGATAAGAGTCCTGAAGGTGTGTGCTGCTAAGTAGATACGTAGGGGCAATTAATGACCCTAGCCAGGGTGGTGTGCAGATCGAGAGAGGTTCTTCTCCCCCTCTACTCTGCACCGGTGAGAGCACATCTGGAGTACTGTGTCAATTCTGGGCCCCTCAGTTCAAGAGGGGTGTGGAGCTGCTGGAGGGTGTCCAGCCTAGAGCTATGAGGATGATGAAACATGTGGAGCACCTCTCTTATGAGGAGAAGCAGAGGGAGCTGGGTCTCTTGAGCTTGGAGGAGACTGAGGGGTGACCTCATTAATGTCTATAAATATGTGAGGGGTGGG
>JAOXOE010032732.1:0-10763 GCA_028565055.1 Phoeniculus purpureus
AGCCTGGCTCCATCCTCCTGACACCCACCCTTCACATATTGATCAACATTCATGAGGTCACCCCTCAGGCTCCTTTTTCCCAGCTCCAGAGCCCCAGCTCCCTCAGCCTCTCCTCATCAGAGAGATGCTCCCCTCCTTCAGCATCCCTGTGGCTCTGTGCTGGGCTCTCTCCAGCAGCTCTGGGTCCTTCTGGAACTGAAGAGCCACAGACAGGACACCTCCTGGAGGACCTTTTCAGCCACAACGATTCTATGATTCTATGTTTTAATTTCTTGAAAAAAACCAAACCAAGTCCAGGGATCTCAGATCAATTGGCCTTTTTCCTCTGGTGGGAAGGAGAGCTTCTGGACATTTTCAGTAGTAACTGGCTGTACAGTTCTTTTCAGAAACAGGTGGCAGAGCCAGCTTAACCCGATTTCTGCAAAGAGCAACCTACCAAAGCAGAGGAAATGTCTCTGGATTAAACACTGTAGGTTTGGATTAGACATCAGGAAGAGATTCTTCCTGGAGAGAGGGGTCAGGCCCTGGGATGGGCTGCCCAGGGTGGGTGTTGAGTCCCCATCCCTGGATGTGTTCAGAAGTCACTCAGATGTCGTGTTGGGGGATCTGGTTTAAGGGTGACCTTGTAGAGCAGGGTTCATGGTTGGGCTCGATGATCCCAGGGGTCTTTTCCAACCTGAATGATTCTGTGAAACACAAGTTAACAGAGGGGCAGCCAGGTCTCAAGATAGACAGTTTAGAGCAACTCTCCACCATCGCCTCCAGACACACACTAACACTGCTGAGGTCAGGCACGGGCCAGAAGTCCACTTACAGTTCATCAAACTAAAAGGCCACCCACTCTTTTTGTGTTTGTTTTTTACTGCTTCCTCCAACCGTGTTTTTCCCCTCAAGTTCTTGAACTACTTTCCTAAGATGGGACAGAAAAACAATAAGCAAAGGAGGTTGGCAACGTCACAACACAGAAACGTTCAGCGCGGAACAAACAATCCCCAGCTCCATGCTCCTGACTGATCAACTCTGCCAGGGGAGGCAGCTGTCTTCTTTGCCTGACAACAAGCATCATTTTGGCTCGGTGATCATGGTCTTCGGTTTGGCCACTCTGACCCTAAGCTGGCTCTCGAGGGGCTGCTAACTGGTAAAGACCAAATACTTCATCGCTGCCTTTTACAAGGAGAAGAATATGATGTTTATGGAAAAGCATCTGGTAGACGTCAGAAAACCACCCTTTTTTGTTTGGATGGGTTTTGTTGTCGCCCTAACCCCTAGACCATGGTCTCAAGGGCTCTACCTACTTGGTTTTTAAACACCTCCACCACCTCCCTGGGCAGCCTGGTCCAGAGCCCAACCACTCTCTCAGCGAAGAACTTCTTCCTAAGATCCAATCCAAACCTCCTCTGATGCAATTTAAGGCCATTTCCTCTCATTCTATCATTAGTGATTTGGGAGAAGACACCAGCAGCAGCCCTCGCTACAAACTCCTTTGAGGGAGCTGTAGAGAGCAAGAAGGTCTCCTCTCAGCCTCTTCTTCTCTACACTCAATAACCCCAGTTCCCTCAGCCACTCTCCACAGGGCCTATTCTCCAACCCTCTCCGCAGTCTCGTTGCCCTTCTCCGGCCCCACTCCAGCCTCTCAACATCCTTCTGATCCTGTGGCACCCAAAACTAGACCCAGTACTCAAGGTGGGGTCTCACGAGTGCAGAGCACGCACCATCACCTTCCTGCTCCTGCTGTTTACTCCATTCCTGATCCTGGCCAGGATGCCCTTGGCCTTCTTGGCCACCTGGGCACCCTACTGGCTCCTGTCCAGCCAGCTGTCAGCAAACACCCCCAGGTCCTTTTCCACCTGGCAGCTCTCCAGCCACTCTGCCTGTAGCTTCTGGAGGTTGTTGTGACTGAAGTGCACTTAAACCTCATCCCACTGGCCTCAGCCCATCGCTCCAGCCTGCCCAGATCCCTCTGCAGTGCCTCCCTACCCTCCAGCTGTTCCTTCACTCTTCTGGTTTCACTCACTCCTTCCATTCATTAGCCAGACCAGATGATAGCTGAAGCCAGGGGGGTGCCACCAGCATTTAGTTCTATCCAGGAATGAGGAAAGGTCCAGGCAGTGAGGTGTTATGAAGTGATGATCAACACCAGCACCCATCAGAGAGCTCAGAAGGGTCAGGAGCTGCAGCCAAAGGGATGAACACTGAAGGTGTTGCTAAGGAATGAAACAGACCAGTGGCGAGAAAGAACCTGAAATCTGCGCCGTCTGTTTGACAGCCTGAACAACCAACCAACCTCCCGTTTTTAAGAATCTCCCTGCTGGCCCAACAGCTGAAGCTCTATAAAAACCACAGTTGCATCAAAAGTGATAGAGCAGCACTTGTTTTACTGCTGAACACTAAAAGCTCAGTCAAATCCCCAGCTCATCTCTCATAAATTCACAGAAACTACCGGAAAGAGGTTTATCTAAACATCTTGAAAGCAATCAGCAGCTCCAATAAAACCTTATCTTGGAAAGATGTTCATTTAGCAATAAAGCTCTCAGCAGTAAAGTTATCAGCTCATGAGATGAGTTCCATCGGTTTTGAGTGATGAAACTAAAACTCACAGCAGTGATTTCCAAAGGTTGCAGTCAGGTGGGGGTCAGGCTCTTCTCCCAGGCAACCGGCGCCAGGAGGAGAGGGCAGAGCCTGAAGCTGCTCTAGGGGAGGGTTAGGTTGGATGTCAGGAAGCCCTTCCTCATGGAAGGGGTGATCAGAACCTGGACTGGGCTGCCCAGGGCAGTGGGGGATTCCCCATCTCTGGAGGTGTTCAAGGGCAGCCTGGCTGTGACCCTGAGTGCCCCGGTCTGGCTGCGCTCAGAGGGCTTCTCCAGCCTCACTAATTCTGTGATCATCTGAGAAAAAAGAATCATTCAGGTTGGAAAAGACCCCTGGGATCATGAAATCCAACCATCAACCCTACTCTGCGAGCTCACCCCTAAACCAGATCCCCCAACACAGAATCACAGAACATTAGGGACTGGAAGGGACCTCGAAAGTTCATCTAGTCCAATACCCCTGCCAGAGCAGGATCACCTAGACCAAGTGGCACAGGATTGACTTCCTCCCTGTTGGAATGCTCTTACCTTGGGCTTCAAAGAAGTGATCTTTGAATGTTAACCAGCTCTCTTGGGCCCCTTTACCTGCCAGTACCCTGTGCCGTGGGATTTCCTCCAGCAATTGCTTGAAAAGGCCAAAGTTGGCGCTCCTGAAGCCCAGGGTTGTGATTCTGCTAGGTATTCTGTTCCTGCCACATGAGATCCTGAACTCCACCATCCTGTGGGCACTCCAACCAAGGCTGCCCTCAACCTGCACTGCTTCAGCCAGACCCTCCTTGCTGGTGACTACGAGATCAAGCAGTGCTCCTCTCCTAGCGGGCCCCTCCACCATTTGCATCAGGAAATTGTCACTTGAACCTCCTAAAGTCTTTTGTTGTGAGAAACTTGTCTCTCATGAAGAGAGGTTGGAGAGGTGTTGACAACTCAAACATGATCTTGTGTAGACATTAAATTCCAGCTCATCTCAGGACACAGTGCTCCACCTCTAAGTGCCGCAGAACCACTTCTGCTCCAGCACTGCTCCTCTCCTCCCAGTTGTCATTTCTTTATGATGAACCAGGAAAAGCATCTCAGGCAGCTAGAACTCTGAAACCCCATAAGGGACACTGAAATCATTCCGGCTCATCTGTGCCTCCAGTAACGTCTCCGCTAGTCCTTGCCACACAGGCCACAGCCAAGAGAAGATGATGAGTCAGCGTTTAACCCCACCCTCACACTACCTCTCACATTCATTCTTTTATTCATTCCAGGCCTAACAGTCAAAGTAAAGTTAGGAGAAAGCCTAAGGGAACCTAAGTCTTCAAAGGCAAGGAGAAGGGCCTGTTTCTAATAACATTGAGGTTTGCCCAAGATGCCTCTTGCTTGTCTTGTTGCTTAAGTTTCCAGCACAGCCGTTCTGAGCCAGCAATGGGCCCTGGCAGCCAAGAAGGTCAACAGCATCTGTGGGTGGATCAGAACAGGGGTGGTTAGCTAACCTCCCCCTCTACTCTGCCCTGGGGAAATCACAGCTGGAATCTTGTGTCCAGTTGTGGGCCCCTCAGTTCCAGAAGGACCCAGAGCTGCTGGAGAGAGCCCAGAGCAGAGCCACAGGGATGCTGAAGGGAGGGGAGCATCTCCCTGCTGAGGAGAGGCTGAGGGAGCTGGGGAAAAGGAGCCTGAGGGGTGACCTCATGGATGTTGGTCAATATGTGAAGGGTGGGTGTCAGGAGGATGGAGCCAGGCTCTGCTCAGGGGCACCCAGTGACAGGACAAGGGGCAGCGGGTGTGAGCTAGAGCAGAGGAGGTTCCCCATCAGTGTGAGAAGGACCTTCTTGGCAGTGAGGGTGCCAGAGCCCGGGCAGGGGCTGCCCAGGGGGGTTGTGGAGTCTCCTTCTCTGGGGACATTCCAAACCCTCCTGGGCTGTTCCTGTGTGGCTGTATCTAGGAGATCCTGGTGTAGCAGAGGATTGGACTGGATTATCTTTCGAGGTCCCTTCCCATCCCTAATGACTGGATCTAGGGGATCCTGCTGTGGCAGGGGGATGGGACTGGCTGATCTTTCGAGGTCCCTTCCAATCTCTAATGTTCTGGGATTCTGCGAGACAAAAATCACACGGAAACCGGATGGAATTCAAACACATTTTTCAAAGACACAACAACTTAAAACCCCTCAAATTCTAGGATTTAATTAATCCAAACTACCCTTTTACCTAAAGAAATAAACAGAGAAAAGCCCAAAGCTCTGCAAACATGAAGGATTGTTTTGGATGTGGATGCTTTTCACTGGTGGGGAAGAGCTGCTGACAGCACAGTACCTCCATTCCCACTGCAGCTGGCACGTTTAGGCTCTAATTTCTCCTTCAGAGAACCAGACATTTAATTCTTCAGGACAACTAAGTCAATGAACCAACAATTACTGTTAAGAAGACTTACCCCAGCCCAGGATGTGATTCCTGGGCTCTTTGTTTAACAGCTCCACTGTGTCACTCCTACCATCACCGCATGGCCCGAGGGCAAACAGGCTCTCTGGAAAACCGATTTTCATCTGGTGACCACTGAACTGACTCAATAAAACCTGACATTTTAAACTTTAAACAAACACTGGGAATCTTGGAATGGGGCTGTTTGTGTTGTAGGATTTACACTGAGGTCATTTAGGGGTGTTTTTTTAGTTCAGATGAAACAACCACAGTAACACAAGAACCCCTCCATCCAGTCCGAAGGAGGGAAATATCAACTGGAAAAACTGCCAAGAGAGAAGATAACAAAACGCTGGCATCTGCAGGGCTGTCTGCTTGGTAGGGCCCTGTGTCATTGACAAATGTTTGCTCCTAATTACAGCCCGGGAAGACTGGGGGGGGATAATACCAGAGATGCCATTTTCACAAGGCTGCCTCTCCATCGTGGTTAAAGAGATGCAAATCTCACCACAGGGTGAGGGGATCTAAGGAAGTCGACACAGAAAAGGGGAACCCACACCTCGTGCTGTCCTGATACCTGCAATACGAGGATGCGGAAGGAAGGGTGCAGCTGGGTATCGCAGAACATTAGGGACTGGAAGGGACCTCGAGAGATCATCCAGTCCCATCCCTCTACCACAGCAGGATCCCCTAGATCCAGTTGCACACGAACAGCCCAGGAGGGTTTGAAAGGTCTCTAGACAAGGAGACTCCACAACCCCCCTGGGCAGCCCCTGCCAGGGCTCTGGCACCCTCATTGTGAGGAAGTTCCTTCTCACATTGATGTGCAACCTCCTGTGTTCCAGCTCACACCCACTGCCCCTTGTCCTATCATCAGATGCCCCTGAGCAGAGCCTGGCTCCATCCTCCTGACACTCACCCTTCATATATTGATCAATATTCATGGGGTCACCCCTCAGTCTCCTTTTTTCCCGGCTCCAGAGCCCCATCTCCCTCAGCCTGTCCTCAGCAGGGAGATGCTCCCCTCCCTCCATCATCCCTGTGGCTCTGCACTGGGCTATCTCCAGCAGCTCTGTGTCCTTCTGGAATTGAGGGGCCCAGAACTGGGCACAACATACTAGGACATCCACCAGACTCCCAGCTTGGTGACTGTCCTAGATGTTCTGGAGGAGGGAAGGCAGGAAGGCTGGCAAGGTGCCACCGTGGTTTTTGTTCCCCGTCACGATACAGCCAGCACAGAAGGGCACAGCTATGAATAAAGAACATTCTGAAGTTACACCAGAAACAGGGTTAAGCCATCAAGTTCACGTCACACCAGGTCCACTCAGTCACCAGACTGCAATGGAGAGGTCAGACACGGGCTACTTGCTGGCAGCTAAAGGCATTTGAGTTCCTTGCTCATTAATCTGTCTGGGTAAGCTCCATCTTAACAACATCTTCCCAGCACAATAAAAGTATGAAATTAATAAAATCAGGATGAGCAACAGCCCTGTCCTGGGAACTGCAGGACAATTTCAGAAGAAACAAGTCACAACTTTCCCAGATGAAAACACTAAGGACAAAATTATCCTGGAAGGAAAGGTTTATCCACTGAGAAGCCAAGAGGGAATCATGCCAAAGTCTGAATGCTTTCAGGACTCCCCTCGTACTCAAGAGGGAAAGGCAAACTGATAGAATCACAGGATCATTCAGGTTGGAAAAGACCCCTGGGATCATCAAGTCCAACTATCAGCCCTACTCTACAAGGTCACCCCTAAACCAGATCCCCCAATACTACATCCAAGTGATTTTTAAACTCATCCAGGGATGGGGACTCAACCCCCACCCCGGGCAGCCCATCCCAGTGCCTGAGCACTCTCTCCAGGAAGAATCTCTTCCTGATGGCCAGTCTGACCCTCCCCTGCTGGAGCTGGAAGCCCTTCCCTCTGCTTGTGTCACTGATGACCTGTGAGCAGAGCCCAGCCCCAGCATCTCTGAAGGGTCCTTTCAGAGAGCTGTGGAGAGCGATGAGGGCTCCCCTCAGCCTCCTCTTCCTCACACTGAACAGCCCCAACTCCATCTCTCCTCATCAGATTGATTCTCTGGGCCCTTCACCACCTGTTGGTAAAGGTGGCTTGAATGTGCTGTGGAGTCTTCTTCTCTGGAGACATTTCAAACCCACCTGGGCTGTTCCTGTGCAACTGGATCTGGGGGATCCTGCTGTGGCAGGGGGATGGGACTGGGTGATCTTTCAAGATCCCTTCCAACCCCTAATGACTGGATCGAGGGGATCCTGCTGTGGCAGGGGATGGGACTGAGTGACCTTTCGAGGTCCCTTCCAACCCCTAACGTGCTGTGAGTCTGTGAATTCAGCTGGCAGATGTGAAGTCTGGCCCTTGGAGAGGTGTTGCCAGTTAAACCCTCCGGACGTGTGGTGTGTACGGGGGGGGAACAACACCTTAAAACCTGGCTGAGCACGGAGTGGGTTGTATGAAGGGTGACGCTGCAGAGAAGGATTCCAGTGCTCCTCTGAGTCCCGCAGTGTTTGCCCCGGGCCAGGCGTGTTGCTGCTCACCGCAGCCAGCCGTGCGACACCCCGGATTGCTTGGGCCTCCTGGTTTCCCTGGGAATTGCATCTCGAGACACCCCAGGACCCCATTTGGCTGTTACATTGCTCTGCTGGAAGTGACAGTCATCGTGAACACCTGTTGGATCACAGCTCAGCCTGGTGATGTGCTGCCCCCCCTAGTGTCATTCCCCCTCCTGATTCCACCCAACCACTTCACAAGCCCCTCCTGACTCTGCCCAGGTCAGTTTCCAGCCGGTTCTCCTGCAGCTCCACAAAGGCTGCGGTCGTTGGGACGAGGGAGGACGGTTTGACATGAGCAGCGATTTGCAAGGTGTTGCACCTTCAACATTCAATTAAATAATAAAGATATGAGAATTAAATCCTGTGGCAACTGCAGGGGAGCCGCCGACGGAATAATCTGCAAATAAGATTAAGAGATTTGAGGACAACTCGGGTTGCCTGGCGTGACCTTCGACGTCACCCGCACCTGACTTCATTCCAAAGGCGGAATTTTGTCCCTTCTCCATTAGTCAGTCCAGGAGAGGGATCGTAATGGTTTGTTGTGGTGCTGAGGATGGCTGTGGGGGTGTGAGGGGTGCTGGGTCTCCTAGGAGTGCTGGCTGCTCCCCGCGCATTGGCTCTTGCACAGCTAAAGCCAGGCTCTGCTCAGGGCACCCAGTGACAGGACAAGGGGCAGCGGGTGTGATTTGGAGCAGAGGAGGTTCCCCATCAGTGTGAGAAGGACCTTCTTCCTGGTGAGGGTGCCAGAGCCCTGGCAGGGGCTGCCCAGGAGGGGTTGTGGAATCTCCTTCTCTGGAGACATTTCAAACCCTCCTGGCCCTGTTTCTGTGTGACTGGATCTAGGGGATCCTGCTGTGGCAGGGGGATTGGATTGGATGATCTTTGGAGGTTCCTTCCAATCCCTGATGTTCTGTGATTTAACGTTAGAACTTTCCAAGAGCTTTTATCACTTGGAAAATGTGTGCGAGCGATTTCCACCTCGCATACAGTTAGTGTTTTATATGGATACAAGAGGGGATGGAGACACCAGGTTGTCAGGGAGTGTCAATCTGCTGGAGGGCAGTGAGGCTGTGCAGAGGGACCTGGACAGACTGTGTCAATGGGCTGAGGATAACTGTCTGTGTTTCAGTAGAGCCAAGTGCAGGGTCTGGCATCTTGGTCACAACGCCCTGCAGCTACAGGCTGGGGATAGAGGGGGGCTGGAGAGCAGTCTGGCAGAGAGGGACCTGGGGGTTCTAATTCTCATGTAGTATTGGGGGATGTGGTTTAGTGGTGACCTTGTAGAGTGGGGTTGGACTCCATGATCTTTTCCAACGTGAATGATTCTATGATTCTGTAAGACTGAACCTTCTCCTCTGTGGAGACTTCTCCCACTTACGCATTAACGCAGAAGATGCTCGATCCTTTAGCCTTGCAGCTGGCTGTGCTGGTAGATTCCTTAACAATGCGTAGGAAAGCTCTGTGAAGAAAGAACTAGAGACACTGTACTGCCAGCTTCTCATCAGCACAACATCTGTGCTTTAGGATTTCTTGGAAACAAAAGTGACTTGGTAAGAGCAAAACTGAGTGCAGGAGTCTGAACTAGGAGGTAGAGGAGGACTGGCACTAAAGCTTGAGTTTAAAATGCTACTTTCAGAAGCACAGTTATCCCTCAGCAGCTTTTAAATCCTAAGTGACTGTTTCCCTGGTCTCATCATACTGAGGACATGGGTTAGTTGGGTTGGTTGGGGTGTTTTATCTGAGAGAAAAATCAGCCCGAGTTGTAATTGTTTCCCCTGAGCTTCACATGCAGCAGTCTGTAGCCTGGCAGAGGTTTCCTTTTCCTGCCAACAATCCAGTCTTGTGCTCTGGGACCCATGAGAGGATCATACAAAGCAGCGACATCTGACTTTCTAACTGCCTAGAGCCAAGACCAGTGAGACTGGCTGCCCTGTGCTCCTGGCATCGCCTGGGGAAGTGCTGTGTCCTGGTTAAGAGAAAAGATGGCACCATTTCGCCAGGGACCCTTTGCTTCACTTTACATCTCCAAGCAATTATTCCTACAGTTGGAGAATTTCTTCCCTTTTATGAAAAGATTTCCTACCTGGGAGGATGTGAGGAACAGACTCCTTGCAATGGGGTGACAGATGCTGGGCAAACTGCATCAGTCCCTGTTGCCAGTTGTTTTGTGGTGTTTAGTGTGGTGCTTGACAGCCCTGTAGCTGCTCTCCTAGGACCCAGTACAGCTCGTTATGTCCTCACTGTGACACTGAGAGCTTTCACAGAGCTGCCTGGGAGCATGGGCAGGGAGGGAAGCACCTGACTCCCCATCTGCTGGGAGAGGCTGCTTTAGCAGACCTGTACTGGGCTGGCAGCTGCCCCAGCACTGCCGGTCACCTCTGCTTGTGGTGCTGCTGCTACTGTTGGAGAGGGCCACAGCCCTGTGCTGTTTGTGCTCATTCAGAGAGGTGGTTGAGTCCCCATCCCTGGAGATCTTCATGGTGAGGCTTGGACAGGGCTCTGGGCAGCCTGATCTAGTTGCTGATGTCCCTGCTCTCTGCAAGGCGGTTGGACTAGGTGACCTTTGGAGAGAGGTCCCTTCCAACCTGGAGCATTCTATGGCTCTGTGAGAAATAATCAAAAGACCAAAGGGCTCAGCAGGGTGTGGGTGAATCCTAATGTTCCTCTGAAGGAGGGGAGACAAAGAAATAGAAACTGAGGTCTTGGTTCAGTTCATAGTCCCCAGATAGGAGGGTGTGAGAGGGGCTGGCTCAGTGCTGTTTGCCGAGGGCTTTCAGGGGTGCAGGTGGCAGATAAGCATCTGGCTCTTGTAAATCTCTTACGTGGAAAATTGCAGGTCCCATGTCCCATCTCCCTCCCTGTTCCTTCTCTCCTCACAGGGCACAAAGAAAGCAGTAAGTTCTGTTGGTTTAATTGTGGATCGAGCAAATGAGCTCCTAGGGCCACAGTTGTCCCTGAGGACAATGTAAACTTCCCTTTTAACCAGCAGTACCAGTTGGCTGTGTGGGTGTCAGGAGGGATGAAGGGGACAGACAGCATCTGGAATCTTGTGTCCAGTGCTGGGCCCGTCAGCTCCAGAAGGACACAGAGCTGCTGGAGAGAGCCCAGCGCAGAGCCACAAAGATTATGGAGGGAGGGGAGCATCTCCCTGCTGAGGGAGCTGGGGCTCTGGAGCTGGGAAAAAAGGAGCCTGAGGGGTGACCCCAT
>JAOXOE010032733.1:0-10763 GCA_028565055.1 Phoeniculus purpureus
CAGGAGGCAGGCCAGGCTCAGCCCAACCATCACAAGGATCCAGAGCCTAGAGAAGACAAGAGGTGGGTGGCTAGTACCTCTGGGATGTTGGTGGCCACCAGGAAGCCCCTTGAGATGGGGATACAGAAGGCTTCTGGAGCTTTGAGCTACCAAGATGAGGTCTAAGGTTGCCAAAACCAGATCATATGGAGCCTCCCAACCCAATTTGGTGGCCCAAACCCCTTGGTTGTCCTCTCGGCCCTCGAGGACCATGCTGGCCACCAGGAAGCCCTTGAGATGGGCATCCAGGGTGGTTACAGAAGGTTCCTGGGGCCCTGGGCTACCAAGGGTGGCCATGGAAGTCTTTATGGAACTGTGTGTGGCTGGCCCCCCTACCTTCCCCAACCCTGCCAACCTGGCTAGTAGTAGCTGGTTGGGAGTGGCCAGCAGCCGCAGGTGCTGCTTGATGTCCAGGGTGACGAGGGTCACAGCGCTGGCAACAATGGAGGCCAGTGAGGACATCAGGGTGGCCAGGACCACTGGGAGCAACAGGACC
The DNA here is from genome assembly GCA_028565055.1 of Phoeniculus purpureus. NCBI lineage: Eukaryota > Metazoa > Chordata > Aves > Bucerotiformes > Phoeniculidae > Phoeniculus > Phoeniculus purpureus. Next base: position 536 of record JAOXOE010032733.1, read on the forward strand.
CACAGACCTGGGAGTTATTAGTGATCATTAGCAATAATGAGCCATGAATGAGCTGCAAATGACCCGTTAATAGCGTCTAATGATGAGTTAGCAGGCACTAATGACTCACTGATAGCAATCACCTGCTAATAGCACTAATAGGCACTAATGACCAGTCAATGATCCATTAATAACCCCATGATAGGCGCTAACGACCTCTTAGTCTCTAATGTGGGCTAATGGCACATTAATAGTCAGTGATGATCAAGTGATAGTTGCTAATGAGCCAATAAAACTGCTAATAGGCATCTAATAACATCCTAATTGCTGTAATAATCTCCTAGTAGTGCTCTAATAGTCCCTAATAATGACTTGATAGCTTTAACATGGCCTTAATAATGGACTAATAATTAGCTAACAGCACTTGGTGGAGGTAGGTTCTAATAGCTGGTAATAACGGGCTATCAGCTGTAATCATGTGCTTAATAAGGGCTTAATAGTCGCTGATAAGGGGCTGATAGCCGCTCACCAAAGGGCAGCAGGACCAGCACCAGGCACGGGTAGGCAGAGTCAGAGCAGCAGACTATGCCTGGGGTTATGGAATGGGGTCAGGGGTCATTGCCCAGGTTAAGGTGTCAATGACAGGGGTCACGGGGGTCAAAGGTAACTGAGTGGCTTCAGGGATAGGGGTCAGTGGTTGGGTTGAAGTTCACTAACCTCGAAGCTCCCTGGCAGCTACACCTGGTAGCACCATGAGGAACACGGGCAGCACCCACGGGTCAGCGGCACAGAGGTCACTGACCTTGGTCAGCAGTCAGTATCAAGGGTCAGAGGTCATTGACTGGGGTGATGAGTCAGTGTCAGAGGATAGGACCCAGGGATCACTGACGGGGACAAGGTTCAGTGATTAGGGTCAGAGGTCATTGACTGGGCTCAGCACCTTAAGCCAGCTGCTGAAGAAGTAGCCAGCCCGGATGTGGGTCAGCGAGTGGCCGGCCAGGCACCGCTGCACAACAATGACCTGCCCTGGGCCACCAACCATAGATAGCCCTCCTAGTAGCCACAAGTTAACCATCCAAGTTGGGCTACCAGTGGCTCCCAGTCCCCCCCACCGAGTGTTCCCCAATCCCCTCTCAGCCCCTCCCAGTCCCACCTGGTTCGTGCACCAGTGCCAGGCTGAGATGATTCCCAGTCCCAGCAGCAGCTCCGACCAGGGCAGGTCCCCAGTGCTGGGATCCTGCAGGAGGTGGAAGGTGTCTGGATGGGGTCTCCTGCAGGGCCACATTGCATTGTGGGACAGGGCCACTGGGTAGCTCTTCACTAGCCCTTTGTAGCCCCCCCACCAGGGCTACAGGAAACCAGTATGGACCAGTAAGGGGTTATCCATTGGGTAAGGAGTTCCTATGCAGTCGGGATTTCCCTGTGGGCTCTTTATGGGCTCAGGGTTTCCTAATAGGGTCATGGGTTCCCTATGGGGTCAGGGTTTCCTTTTAAAGTCCCTGAAGGGGTCAGAGGGTCCCTAAAGCATTGGGAGTTCCCTATGGGGTTCCTACAGGGTCAAGGGATCCCAAAGGCATCAGAGTTTCCCTATGAGGTCAGGAGCTCGCTATAGGTTTGAAGGGTCCCTACAGGGTCAGGATACTCCCTATAGGGCCCAAATGTCACTATGGAGTCAAAAGTGACTATAAGACATCCCCCTCCCCCCAGGGTTAGGGTTAGGTTAGAACTGAAGTGGGGTGGGGTTAGGATCAATAGGTGGGGACTGGGGTGAAGTGGAGATGGGGCTTGGCTCAACTGGTGGGGATTGGGTGGGACTGGAAAGGAACTGGGAGGGGAGTGTGTGAGATTGGAAAGACAGACAATGCCTCCCCCAAAACCCAGAATAGTTTATACTGGTCTATATTGAGGCCACATCAAAGTGGGGAGAGCTGGGGGAACCACTGGTCCATACTCAGAGCACTCCTGCTCCACCAGAGTGATTCCAGCTCTTGCCTCACAAGCTTATTGCTCAGCTCCACGGTCTCCTGTGGTCAGAAGTTCCAGCCATCCTCCAGCTCAGCTCCATCCTCTGCCCTGCTCCTGCAGCTCCAGCTTAGCCTCTCCTGCTTCTCACTGCTCCAGCAGGGCTGTCTCCAAGTTTGAAAACAGTAAGTTACTTAGGTTGGAAGCGCTGGGGGCACGGCTACGCAGTAACACAATAGTTCCAGTCCTCGTTTATTATTATCAGACCCTAGGGGGCCGGCAACTGGGCCCGTGGCCCCACAGCCATCAGGCCCGCAACGCGCCTTGGCACCGGCCCAGGCCTGCGTCTCGACCCTGGCCCAGTGCCCCGCGCACGCACCGAGCCGGACCAGCCTCGCTGCTCGGCGCTGCCCACACCGCCGCTCAGCCTCCCGCTACGACTTCTGCTCCCAGCCCCGCACTGAACTTACGCTGCCACCGCTCGCCCTTAAATAGGCATCAGCTGAATCCTGAACCTCTTCCTGATTGGCTGAATTTTGAATCCTCTCCCTGATTGGCTGAATTTTGAATCCTCTCCCCTATTGGCTGAATCCTGATCCCTCTCAGGCATCTGGCCCCTGCCAGAGCTCTGGCACCCTCACCGGCAAGAAGGTCCTTCTCACATGGATGTGGAACCTCCTGTGCTCCAGATCACACCCGCTGTCCCTTGTCCTATCACTGGGTGCCCCTGAGCACAGCCTGGCTCCATCCTCCTGACACCCACCTTTCTTATATCGATCAACACTCATGGAGTCACCCCTCAGGCTCCTTTTTCCCAGCTCCCTCAGCCTTTCCTCAGCGGGGAGATGCTCCCCTCCCTCCATCATCTCCGTGGCTCTGTGTTGGGCTCTGGGTCCTTCTGGGACTGAGGGGACCAGAGCTGGACACAAGATTCCAGCTCTGGTCTCAGCAGGGCAAAGGAGAGCAGGAGGGGAGCCTCTCTCCATCTAGTAACCACCCCCATTCTGATCCACCCCAGGATGCCGTTGGCCTTCTTGGCCACAAGAGGGCGACACTGCGGGCTCCCGGCCATCCTGCTGGCCACCAGGACCACCAGGTCCCTCTCTCCTGAGCCGCTCTCCAGCTGCCAAGCTGACTGCAGCAGACACACAGTTCTGCAGTGGCTCAGCCACAGAACCACCCATTCGCTGGCACGCTGAGACCCAGAGGCCGGGTTAGCTGATCCTCCAAGAAGCCTCTGACAGCTCCCCCTGAGCCCTCCCTGAGCCTGCAGGGGCTCAGCACTAGCTGCTGGGCAGCAGTCGTGCAGCAGAGCGCAGCACATGCTGCTCCCCGGCTGAAATGCAATGCCGACTGTTCTCAGATGAGCTGCGGCCCCAGCTACTAATAGTTTAAGAGCAGGTCTGCGAATTAGCATTAAATTACAGCGGATGCTACCGCCCAGGCTCTAATATTTACATCAGTGTCTAATTGAGACCCCCGTAATTAGCGTCGTTGTGCTGAGCCGCGGCAACTCCCGCTCGGCCAGTTGCTCTGAAAAGCTCTGCAGTCTGTTCTGTTGGAGACTTCTGGAAACCCCTTCCCAACAACCACGAGGACTTGTGGAAGTGCGGGTCCAGATGCTGCTGGGAGCCCTGCGTGGAGACTGGGGGAAACTCTCACGGCAGGTTCGAGGCTCCAGGTCCCACTAGAAGTTTAGAACAAACTCACCCGATTTCCCGAGCAGCCACCTCCCGTCTGCTATGGAAACACTGCAACAGGAAGCAGAAAACCCCTCCGAGGGCCGCGCTCTGCCGTGTCAGCAGGACTCCTAAGGCTGCCGCAAACAAGGCTGGGATAACACGGCCAGGGACAGGCACCCAGCGAGCCGACAGTGACGGCCGCAAAGACCCCACCAGACGCGAGCGGTTGCACTGCTCACGGTGCGGGATGACGAACGAACCCCAAACTCCTCGTCTGTGTGGAATCTGAACTTCTCCCTGTCCTACAGGGAGGCTACAGGGACACGGGTGGGTGTGGAGACCCTTTGAGAGTCAGGTGCCTTTGGACACCTCTGGTGACACCACAGGTATTGTCACCCTGGGTAGCGGTCTCATTCAAACATGAACCTCATGCCTTTCCCTGGTACTAGAGGGGCCAATCAAGGGATCCTGTGTGACCTACTGTAGGTGGTCCTTCTGTGGCAGGGGGTTGGTCTAGACGGTCTTTTGAGGTCCCTTCCAACCCCAAGCTTTCTGTGATTCTGTGAATTGCTGAGAGTATCTTTGAACGACAGCCTTAGTGTCATTCCTTGGGTGGGAAGGCTGCGTATTGCTCACTGCCTGCCTTTTCTCTTCAAACACCTGGCCCTGGTGGCCATGCTGAGCAGTCAGGCTGCAATCGAAACAGACTCTTCTGGTCTCTAGTGCTGCCCTGGTGCACTGCAGAGCAGTTTCCAGCTGGATGTGTTCACCTTTCCTGCTGCTTTGCACTTACCTGCAAATTTGGTACTGTCCTCAGCATCCTTGTGTAGTGGTGAAGAGCAGGGAGGCAGAGGATGGCCCTGCCTGAGGTCTCCCAGCAGGCTGTAGCTGGAATAAGGACCCAGATCTGCTCAGAGCTGTTATCCCCTTGGTTTATAGCACCTCCATACCTCACGGTAATGTGCAGCCAGTGCAGCTGCGGCAGCGCGCGAGCGTGTTCCAGTTCACTTATCCTCTGGAAATGGAGGAAGTGCGTTTAGTCGGGGCACAGCTATGCGCAGCCTGATCTGGTCTGGGATGGCTCTTAGCCTGCTGCTTCTGCGTGAGGCTGTGTGGAGCTGACTGGATGCGCCACCGTTCCCAGCTGGCTCTGAGCATTCCTGTGCATTAGAAACACTCCAGCCTGGTCTGACTCTTACCTCTTCCTTGAGTCATGTTTGGGGCCTGGTTTACAGCAGCTCTTGACCATAAACCCACGTGAGGTCAAACAATCAGTCTGAATTTATTTGGCTTTGCAAGCAGTGCGGGGAGAAGTGTGATCTGAGGCTTCCTGCAAGAGCTAAACTGTAGCTTCGCTAGTCTGGGAAGTGATGAGCCGTCACCACCTGCCGGTAACAGCCCCTTGAGAGGACAGGACACGCACAGGGAGACCTCCAGGCAGACTGTCGAGTTTTTGTGCACAAAGTCATCTGAGCGACGAGGCCGGGAGCTGCAGGTGGGTTCACAGTCCTTCTGTTATGTCCTGCAGTTCCTCGTGCCTTTCCTCACGGTCAGTGTTCACCAAATCCCCTCAGAAAGACAAGACCCTTTACCTGGAGCTGCTCTGAGGTGACACGAAGTCGGTGGGTCTCAGTTCAGACTCTGGTGGGATGATGCTGGGGATGAGCATCTGGAATTGCTCTGCCTGGTGGTGGGGTGCAGCTACTCGCAGTGGCTGGAGATGACAGCGGGGCGTTGCATTGCCAGTGTTGCCCAAAGCTGCAGTCCTCACAGAGCGGAATCTCAGGTTAGAAGCTGTTTCTAGACAAGTGACGGTGTTGGCTCTCCATAGCAGCTACTTCTGTTGTATTTCCTGCTGTTAGCTCTTTCACACTGGTTCACTTTCACACTTTCTCCTGGTTCAAGGAGCCAGGAGAAGTTTCTCAGAAATTTGAGACGGAACCGGGTTTTCCCTTTTTCACGTGATGTGTTTGTGAGTAGCTCCAGGCAGGGTCCTGACCGTCTAGTTCTGGTCACGGGCACCTCTAGTTTTATTTGTAAGGAGGCGTTTGCCAGCTGCAGCAGAGAGCAGCAGAGGGGTTTTCACTGGCCTAGTGACGAGCTGGAGACACACAGAGCAGGTCTCCCTCCCCATCGTCATGCAGGGGAAGCATCTCCGCACTCAGATGTGGGTCTGGTCTGGATCTCTTCACAGAAGGACATCCTACTCCTCCTCTCCTTTGCCCCTTGATCCCACCCACTTCCATTACATTCAGGTGCTCCTGGCGACAGCACCTTTTCAGTTTGGTTGTGTTGGGAAACATTGGCCAGTGCCAATGAAAAGAGGCGACAAAGGGTGATGTTCCCTCTCTAGATCAAGAGGTTCATTGAGACCTGTAGTAGGCAATGCTTGTCTCAGGGCCAGGGGCAAAGCTTTGCCTGCAAATGCTGGCGTTTGTTCCTCTGTGGTTCCCTTTGGTCTGGCTCTAAGCAGTGCTCTCCCAGAAGGGGTTGATCCCACCCCGTGCAAAGTCACCCGTGACGGGGAGGACCTGCTGCCTATTCCAGCCTGGGCTCTTCTGCTCCATTTCTCTGCTCTTCCTGCTGTGACAAGTGACAAAGATCAGCGTAGCCACCACGAACTTGGTACCCAGGAATCCAGCAACGATGTAGAAGATGGTGAAATTGGCTTCAGGAGGGATGCTGCAGGGAACCATAAATCCAATGATGTGAGTCATAGAATCACAGCCTGGCCAGGGTTGGGCAGGACCACAAGAGCACCCAGTCCCAAACCCCCTGCACAGGCAGGGACACCATCACTAGAGCAGGTCACTCAGGGCCCCAGCCAACCCGCCCTTCAGCACTGCCAGGGAGGGAGCAGCCACCGCTGCCCTGGACAACCTGTTCCAGCACCTCCCCACCCTCACAGCAAAGAATTGGTTCCTCATGGCCAACCTCACTGTCTCCTCTTCAAGGCTGGAACCGTTTCCCCTTGTCCTCTCACTACCACCCCTGTCAACAGCCTTCCCCAGCTTCCTTGTATCCCCGTTCCTTCAGAGACCGGGAAGCTGCTCGAAGGTCACCTGGAACCTGGTCACTCCTCCAGGCTGAACAGCCTCAACTTGCTCAGCCTGTCCTCATAGCTGGAGTGCTCCAGCCCTCTGAGCATTGGAGTTGCTCTCCTCTGGACCCCTTCCAGGAGCTCTGTGTCCTTCTGCTGTTGGGGATTCCAGATCTGGACCCACGACTCCAGCTGGGGTCTCACCAGTGCAGAGCAGAGGGGGACAATCCCCTCCTTGGACCAACTGTCCCTGCTTCTTTTGCTGCAGCCCAGGGCACAGTTGGCTCTCTGGGCTGCCAGCGGTCACTGACTGCTCCTGGCAAACTGCTGCTCCACCACCACCCCCAAGTCCTTCTGCTCAGGGCTGCCCTCACTCCTTTCTCCTCCCAATCTGTAGTCATGCATGGGATCGCCTGGAACCAGGGGCAGACCCTTGCCCTTGTTGAACTCCCCGCAGTTTGCCCAGTTCCCTTCTGGAGCCTGGCAAGGCCCCTCTGGGTGGGCTCCCTTCCCTCCAGGGTGTTGGCTTCTCCGCGGTTTGGTGTCGTCAGCAAAGGGACTGAGGGGACCCTCGATCCCACTGTCTGTGTCGACGACAAGACATTAAATAGCACCAGTCCAAGTACTGACCCTTAGGAACAGCCTTCGTCGCACCCCTCCGTTTGTGCAATGGGGACATCGTCCTCTACAATTATCTGAAGGGACACTGTAGAGAGGTGGGTGCTAGTCTCTTCTCACAGGTAACTAGTGATGCAACAAGAGGGAAGGACCTCAAGCTGCACCAGGGGAGACTTGATGATCTCAAGGGTCTTGTTGATCTCGGGCAACAGGCAGTCGTTGCTTGGGCGCAGCATTGCCGGGAGGTCGGAACAGCTGTAATGGGCTGTCCCACATGTGGGAATTTGTGGTCTCTAGGAGCTGTTTTGGTGCTGAAACACTGTTTTCTGGATGAGGTTAAAGCTGCTGTTAAGAAGTCCCACAGCAGCTCTAGGGATGGTCATAGATCAGGAAGGGGTAGAGACAGTGCCTGTAGGAGCATCGCTCTCACCCTCAAATGGGGTTGCCAACGCTAATCTGCCTCAGCCCCGTGAAAACTTAGAGGTCACAGCCTGAGCAGCGCTGCGGCTTACCTGGAGATGCTTTGCATAGCACGAGGCTCCTCTGGCACCTGGGTCTCCTGGGCAGCTGAGGGTAGAAACAGAACAGTTTAGGCTACAGATGTTTCTAGGTGACCCTCCTTGGTGTCACCAACAGCAGCACCCCGCCAGGGCGCAGGTAACCACAGCATCCTCGCAGCCAAGCCGTGGCAGTGTGGACTGGCTGATCAGGAAGTGAGGGGGATCGTGAACTGGCTGCAGGACAGAAGCCAGAGAGTGGTACACAATGGGACAGAGTCTGGTTGGAGGCCTGGATCTAGTGGAGTGCCCCAGGGGTTGGTGCTGGGGCCAGTCCTGTTCAGTCTATTCATTGATGACTTGGATGAGGGATTGGGGTGCACTGTCAGCAAGTCTGTTGATGGCACAGAGCTGGGTGGTGTCGCCAACACCCCAGCAGACTGTGCTGCCATCCAGCAAGACCTGGTCAGGCTGGAGAGCTGGGCAGGGAGACACTGAATGAAGTATAACAAGGGCAAGTGTAGAGTCTGGCATCTGGGCAGGAACAACCCCAGGTACCAGGATAGGTTGGGGACTGACCTGTTGGAGAGCAGACTAGGAGAAATGGACCTAGGGGTACTGGTGGCAGCAGGATGGGCAGGAGCCAGCAGTGTCGCCCTCTTGTGGCCAAGAGGGCCAACAGCATGCTGAGGTGGATCAGAAGTGGGGTGGTTAGCAGGTCGAGAGAGGTTCTTCCCCCCTCTGCTCTGCACTGCTGAGACCACGTCTGGAGTGTTGTGTCCAGTTCTGGGCCCCTCAGTTCAAGAGGGATGTGGAGTTGCTAGAGGGAGTCCAGCATAGAGCAACGAGGATGATGAAGGGAGGGGAGCACCTCCCTTATGATGGGAGGCTGAGGGAGCTGGGGGTGTTTAGCTTGGAGGAGAGGAGACTGAGGAGTGACCTCGTTAACGTCTATAAATATGTGAAGGGTGGGTGTCAGGAGGATGGAGCCAGGCTCTGCTCAGTGCCATCTAGTGATAGGACGAGGGGCACTGAGTGTAAGATGGAACAGAGGAAGTTCCACATCAATATCAGAAGGAACTTTTTGCAGTGAGGGTGACAGAGCCCTGGCAGGGGCTGCCCAGGGGGGTTGTGGAGTCTCCTTCTCTGGAGACGTTTCAAACTCACCTGGCCATGTTCCTGTGTGACTGGATCTATGGGATCCTGCTGTGGCAGGGGGATTGGACTGGATGATCTCTCGAGGTTCCCCTCCAACCCCTAATGACTGGATCTAGGGGATCCTGCTGCAGCAGGAGGATTGGACTGGATGGTCTTTCGAGGTCCCCTCAAACCCCTAATGTTCTGTGACCCTGTGATCCTGCCAGGAGCCCCTTGCCTGCCCGAGGAGGCTCTGGTGCAGAAGCTGGTGTCATTGCCTTATTCGGAGCCCAGCATCAAGGATTTCAAACCCTTCAGGAGGCTTCCTGGCAGCAGTCTGTTAATGGCCGTGTGCGCCGGTGCCCACCTCTGAGGAATTTCGATCGGCTGAGCTGCAGCTGAGGTTCCCCCAGACACGGGGAAGGAATCGGCAGCGACGGCCACTCGGTAGCTCAAACAGTGCTTTGTCTCGGGCAGTGTCAGCGTCCGGGGTGATGTGTGTTCCGCCAGCTAATGCATCCAAGGGGTTGCTGGCAGAATCGGGGTGCGCAGTCGGTGCAGGAGGGATGGGGTGATGACGAGAGTCTCCTCTTCCCCCAAACCCTTCAGCAGAGCTGGCAAGTCCTTGGTTTGTGTTCAGAGCCAATAGGTGGTTCTCTCGTGGTTTTCACTTCCAGTTTGTTTACATCAACAGCAGCACAAGGAGTAGAGGAGTCGGAGTGCGGGGGTCTATTGTCTCCCCCTCTCACTGACCAGGTTTACGGGGTAGCTGCTGCTAACCAGGAGTTAGACGGGCTGAGCTGTCGCTGCTGAGAAAGTCTTGTGTTCGAGGCAGGAAGGAAGGGGAAACGAAACAGACACTGGTGGCAGCTGCAGTTCGTCACTTTCACTCGCCCAGGAGGCAACGGAAGCTGAGCTCTGCTTGCACCCTGCTGCAAGGGTCTGCCTTGGGCAGGAAACCTTTGGTCAGAGAAAGGAAGTGTTTGTTTTCCCTTTGCTTCTCTCTCTCTGTCCCTTTCTTTGCTTCTCTCTCCCCCCTCAGTTCTCCTTCTCTCTCCATTTCCCCCTCTCTCTCCTCATTTTTCCTTCTTTCCCTCTCCTTACTTTTAATGCCCTCTCACTCCTTATTCCCTCTTCCCCCTTCTAACTCCCCCTCTCTCCCTATTCCCATCACCTCTCTCTCTCTCTCTCCATATTCCCCCCCATTTTCTCCATATTCCCCCCCCATTTTCTCCATATTCCCCCCCATTTTCTCCATATTCCCCCCCATTTTCTCCTCTTGTTTTTCCCCCTCCTCTCGCTCCTCCCCTTAT
>JAOXOE010032734.1:0-10763 GCA_028565055.1 Phoeniculus purpureus
AGCCTGGCTCCATCCTCCTGACACCCACCCTTTCCATATTTATAAACATTAATTAGGTCACTCCTCAGTCTCCTTTTCTCCAAGCTCAAGAGACCCAGCTCCCTCATCTTTCTCTTCACACTTAAACTAACGTAAGTGAATGGTTAATCCTGAACACTCACTGACTGAGCTCCCTCATCTTTCTCTTCAAACCTAAACTAACACAGTTAATAGATAATCTTGCACACTCACTGATGAGCAGGTTTTTCATTAATGCCTGCGAATGGACACAACAAAAGAGCAAAATAGAGGTCCCAAGAAATCCTTCACTACATTTAGAAAGTTTGTAAGACAAAGCAACAACAACAAAACCAAAAAAATTCTCCAGACTGACCCTGAAAATAGAAGCTAATCCGGGATGCACCTACTTGACAAGAAGAGCAGAACAGCTTTGGCAGGCTTGCAGCATGCTTATAAAGGAAGAGTGGGGTGGAGCTGGAAAAAAGCTCACTAATTGGTGTTTTTTTAACCCCAGATGCAAAGAACAGCACCACCACAGTATCTCCAGCAGCAAATGAGTGGGAAAAGTGGGATGTGCAGGAGACATTTGGTGCGGACCTTTCTAAGGAAATAAATAGAAGACAGTACATTAAAATAAAGTCAGTCTGCTTCGTCTCGTGAATGTTCACTTCACCTACCAGGCCTTCAGTGAACATGCTCCTCGGGCTTCTCTAACATGACTGTTGATGTTAAAGAGCAGATTACAGCATTTCTTTCTTCCTAACCCCTGCTCCAGGCACCTCTATTAGCAGCTGAAGGACATTTAGGTTCACGTATTGCAGCCACACGCTCTAACCTACATGCAGGCTGGCTTACAGGTCTGACTAGTCTTTGCAAACACAGCCCTGGAAGCCTTCCAGGGCTCCTGGTAGCCTTCCAGGGCTCCTGGTTTTCTCAGTGACATTGATCATTGGATATTGCTGCAGGGCCAGACATGGCAAGCTCTGCCTGGCTTCTGCAAATAGGAGTGCTTTTGGCTCCTGTACCTGATTTTTCCCCTACAGCATCACACACATAATCTTGTAGTCCAAAAAGCTGTGCACAAGACATAATTAGGAGTAAAGCACACTTCTGTACAGACCTAATGGTATGGCATCAGATTTTCATCTCAGAGAGGCGACTTGATTTTTACAGAATTTATATTATATTCTATGATTATTATTGTAGAGTAAAAAGAAACCAGAGTTACACACAAACTAATTGTTGTTGCTGTAAGAACTCTCTCATTGCTTCTAATAACAAAAATGGATCGCATCCCTTATGAGGAAAGGCTGAGGGAGCTTGGAGGAGACTGAAGGGTGACCTCGTTAACGTCTATAGATATGTGAGGTTGGGTGTCAGGAGGATGGAGCCAGGCTCTTCTCAGTGTCATCTAGTGACAGGACAAGGGGCAATGGGTGTCAGCTGGAACATAGCAGGTTCCATATAAATACGAGAAGGAACTTCTTCCCAGTGAGGGTGACAGAGCCCTGGAAGGGGCTGCCCACAGGGGGTTGTGGAGTCTCCTTCTCTGGAGACGTTTAAAACCCACCTGGACATGTTCCTGAGCAACTTGGTCCAGTTGGTCCTGCTGTGGCAGGGGGAATTGGACTGGATGATCTTTCAAGGTCCTTTCCAGTCCCTAATGATTCTGTGATTCTACATTTCCACAGATGAGTAGCTGTCACTGGGGACCACATGCCCCTTTCAATGTGCATGACATCACATCAGAGATGTGGAGGTGCTGCAACAAGTGCAGGGGAGGGCAACTAAACTGGTGAAGGGCCTGGAGAATAAATCTTAGCGAGGAAAGACTGAAAGAGCTGGGGCTCTTTAGTTTGAAGACAAGAAGGCTGAGATGAGACCTCATCACTCTCTACAACTACCTGAAAGGACTTTGTGGAGAGGCTGGTGCTGGTCTCTGCTCACAAGCAATTAGTGACAGAACAAGAGGGAACGGGTTCAAGTTACAACAGGGAAGGTTTAGACTTGATATTAGGAAGAATTTTTTCACAGCAAGGGTTGTCAGGCACTGGAATGGGCTTCCCAGGGAGGTGGTTTGAGTCTCCATCCCTGGCTGTGTTTAGAGATGGTTTGGATGAGGTGTTGAGGGATGTGGTTTAGGGGTGAACTTGTAGGGTAGATGGTTGAACTTGATGGTCCCAGGGGTCTTTTCCAATCGGAGTAATTTTGTGATACTCGGAGGAAACAGAGTAAGGTCTAGAATACAGATAGGATGTCACAAGAAATATTTACCCATTCTGTATTTTATGTTTTTATTGGTATATTCTTGTAAAAACAATCCTGGGAAATACTTGTTAAAACATTTACTGTATAAAAAATTTGTAGTGGCCTGGTAGACTTCTTGTAAGAAGTGTGTGGTGTTTATTTACGTACTTAATACATCCTTTAGTCATCGGTTTCAGACCTTTTAGTGCTCTGATCAAGAAACAAGCTTGGTTTAGTAACCAGAACATGGGTAATATAAGGGAGAAAATACAGAGGTGCACGTCTGTGGGGAAAAGTCAGCAGATAGCGACAGAAAGCAATTGCCATTCCTTTTCATTTTTAATTCTGGGAATGGAGTACAGAGTTGCCACCCTATAAGGTACATGTTCATGCGAGCTCCCAGAGGTAAAGCAAACAGCATGCTCATCCTCTGGGAAGCAAACTTTGAAGGAAACGGGACAACCATTCTGTTTAGTGTCTGCTCTGCCAACTGTGGTGCAAATTAATGTACTGAAGACTGCTGGGCAAAATGGTTTGCAGATTTCAGTGTGAGTGCGAACTGTTGCCATAAATATAGGTTTATAGATCAAACGCTTGGCAGTGCTGAGAACATTGAGAATGATGGCAGCTCTCCACAGAAGGAAATGGTGTTTTGTGTGACCTTCCAGGCATCTTCTGTGTGGATTAGCACCGACACACTCTGGATTGATGATCCCAGCCACAAGCTCAGTAGGAAGAGTATGTGTGTTCATTACTGGAGGATAAAGGGCATCTTTATGTCTTTGCAGCAGGTTGTTTCCTCCCTACAAAATGTTTTCCTGTTTTCCAGCTCCAGTTATCAAAACTGCTCTGGAAAGCCAAACTTGACTGCCACACTAGCCATTACAGCCCATGTGAACAGGCTCAGAAGCCGTGATATTGATAAGGAAACAAGTTTTGAATTTGAACCTAATTTCCTCAATGCATTAAGGACTCTCAGTTCCATCAACAAGATCCAAGGATGCTCAGCATTTTTTGCAATCTATGCATGAATTCTAACGACATGCCCAGGACAGGCAGTTTTGATTAACAGGTATTAAATATTTGAGTCTTGAAGATACGACAAAAGGGGTGTTGTTGTTGTTGGTCACCTACATACAAAAGATGTGAGTAGAAGAGGCGATTAATTGCTTACAGATAACACAAGTACCCCTAAGTTTTTAATAACTGCCTTCCAACTAGTTTTTGAATGCCAGGGATCATGTTTTTTGGCATTTTGTAGTCAGCAAGTAATCTCTCTGTTTTAACATAGACTGGAAATGGTAAACCCACCAATGCTCCAAGTCAAATTTCACCCTAGCCCAAAGAGTGCAATGAAAAAGGAGCAGCTGTGGCATCTGTTTAAAAAAATTAATTAAAAAAATCCTTGAAATCTTCTATGTTGGTCTTTAGGTGCTGAGGTTTAATAACAATGAAAAGTATTAAATTTATAGTAATAATTTCATTACTGAATTTGAGTCTGGTTTACATTAAATTAAATACTCATTTTTATTAGTTTAAGTATAATAAATGCCAGTAACAAACATTACATGTACTTAAGCACCTCCCTTATGAGGAAAGGCTGAAGGAGCTTGGAAAAAATGAGACTGAGAGGTGATCCCATTAATGTTTATAAATATGTGAAGGGTGGGTGTCAGGAGGGTGGAGCCAGGCTCTGCTCAGTGGATTCTAATGGTAGGACAAGGGGCAATGGGTGTCACCTGGAACATAGGAGGTTCCATATAAATACCAGAAGGAACTTCTTCCCAGTGAAGGTAACAGAGCACTGGACGGGGCTGCCTAGGAGGGTTGTGAAGTCTCCTTCTCTGGAGATATTTAAAACCTGTCTGGATGTGTTCCTGTGTGACTTGGTCTAGGTGATCCTGCTGTGGCAGGGGGATTGGACTGGATGATCTTTCGAGGTCCCTTCCAATCCCTAATGTTCTGTGTGATACAGCATTTTTTGGCCTAAAGTATTTGATGTGGATTGACTTCCAAACTCCATCTTTCTCTGCTTGCTCTTCAGTACCTAGGCTCTATCGAAATTACAGAAGTGTCAACATTGATTAGTTTTCAGTGCTGATTAATATATCAGATAATGTTTTCTCAAGTCAATACTCAATTTTTTAAAACTATGATAATGGAAAACTGAGTAATTTTGGTTTCACTCCTGCAACTTTAATTACTGGAACTAAAAGTAGCTTATTGTGTTACTTTAATTCTCCATGGGATGGGGGATGGCTGCATTTCAGAGCATTTTTCTCTTCCTTTGAAAAAGTCTCTTTTTCTGTGGTAGGCTGTTCTAGCATCAACAGCAAATGATGTGTAAATTCAGTCTTGTAGGTAGTTTCCATAATATTGAACGCAGTGCAGAGTAGCGATAACTGTTGAGCCTTCAGGTGTCCCCAGAAATTGCTGAATAGCAAAGTGCTTTGATTTGTTTTCTATTTCATATTTATTAATAAACATGAGAGCTGCAATAGTTGGTAATGAATTTCAGAAGTAGGTGGAGAGAACACTCTGATACACACATGAAAGGGCACAATTTACAAGTGGTTGCATTACAGTCAACTCAGTTTGCCGTGGAGATTACTGAGCTGACAGTACTTATCACCTAAAGGACAAATTCTCACATTGAAGCTTGTCATTGTTTTGGTTAAAAATCCTTAGAATCACTGAAATAATCCCGGAGATTGTTAATGAGTAGTTGATGTACCTGGTGTTAGGTGGAGACAATCATTGAATGCTTTACTTTTTTGGAACCAACCTGGCTACCCAGGGGGGTTGTGAAGTCTCCTTCTCTGGAGATGTTTAAAAACCACATGGATGTTTTCCTGTGCAACTGGATCTGGGGCATCCTTCTCTGGCAGGGGCATTGGACTAGATGATCTTTCGAGGTCCCTTCCAATCCCTAATGTTCTGTGATTCTGTGAAATGAAATGGTTAATGTCCCCCTAATGTTTGATATTTGAATGGATGCATGAAGAAATAAAGGACTTTTTGCTATGTAACAGCTTTTTATTGAAAGCATATCTGAAATTATAGTGTATTAGTAGCTTTGTTGTAAAAATGCTTATGCAACTGTGTTAATCTAACAGCAGATCTTCATGTATGGTAGTTCTTTCAGCATCACTTGTTGCTGTTGGTCACCTCAAAGAGCACTCTGCATTTCTCTTGGGGTCTCTGGGCATGTTTGTGTAGCAATCTAAAGCTCTCATCAGAATCCTACATTTCAATCTTCATCTGCTTTTTTAAGGATGAGGAAGTGTGCCTTGTCTCGGGGCAGGAATTGTACCAGCACTGTTTCAGACTTGAGGCCAAATCCAGTAGGCGTCCATACAGTGTTGAGCTGGGACAGCTCCGGCTTTTCTTGTTCAAGTATCACAGAATCACAGAACCGTTCAGGTTGGAAAAGACCCTTGGGATCATCCAGTCCAAGTACTCTCACTCCCAAGCATTTTCAGATCTCTTTACTGCTAGTTTGCTCACTTTCTTCATAGAGGAGCCTGCTTACAAGTTCTTACCTTCACTAATAGCAGACTGCCACTTCAAAAAGTTCTTACTTAAGAACTAGTAACTTGCACAGTAGTGTTGGCAAGTTGAATTCTATGGCAAGCTATGTTCAGTGAGAGGATAACTGCTCATCGGATTGTGATTAAGTGCAGGAAGTTCCTAAGGCTTAATTTCTAAAAGTATTAAGTGATTTTGTTTTAATACTAAAAGCTTACAATATTTACTTAGAGTTTTGTATCCAGTTCTTCATGAATATTAATGATGAAATATGAGAAGAAATTTGAATGGAAGACACTTTCTGCTTTGAATTTGGAATTCTGCTTTTGCACTTCTGTGAACATGGGTAGGAGGGAAGAGAAAAGAATAGAGTAACTTGATGGTACTATTTATTTTGAGCAGGAGAATAGCTCTGTGATGTGTAATTTATTTACACAGCACTGGAACAAGCTGCCCAGGGCAGTTGTGGAGTCTCCTTCACTGGAGACGTTTAAAATACACTTGGATGTGTTCCTGTGCAACTTGGTCTAGGTGATCTTTCTCTGGCAGGGGGATTGGACTATATGATCTTTCAAGGTCCCTTTCAATCCCTGATGCTCTGTGATTCTGTGATATGTTCCTATGTGATTTGGTCTAGGTGATCCTGCTGTGGCAGGGGGATTGATTGGACTAGATGATCTTTCAAGGTACCTACCAATCCCTAATTATTGTATGATGCTATAAATGGTGATCCTTAAATAATGGTATGACTACTGTGAAAGTTTTGAGACTGTCTTTGTTCACTTGCTAATGACAAAAGTTTTGAGCTGGGGTCAAAAGAGAGTGCCAGTATTCATAGATACATGTGAACAAAAAACAACTAGGAAAAAGATCTAAAAATGATTTAATTCAGCGATGACCTTCAGAAAGTTATAAGAAGGACAATTAGAACAGTAGTATGTCAGTCCACAGTATATTTTAATTGTCTGCACTAATTTGCAAAGTAAAGGAAATAAACAGGAAGACCTGAAATCTTCATTAATGATCACAACAGTGTCTCAACTGGCATACGATACTTGGTTGGATAATTCACGTGATTAGGGTTTTAGAGAGTACCATTTCTTTTAGAAACATCTGCAGTGGGGGGAAAAACTTAAATGATCGATTGCTTTGAATGGCAAGTTGGATCCTAGCAATTGGTCACATCATACATGAAATCGTTTTATGATCAAGTAGCGATTACACTTTGTGGGTGGGCTGTGTTCCTTTTGCATCCGATTCCTCATTATTCATCGCATCTTCTGCTTCCAATAGTATCAGTCAGATACTGTAATTTGATACGATCATAAAATAATAACATCATTAATTTATTCATTAGTTTTTGTAAGGATAATATTTGTGTACAGCCCCTGAGAATGGGGGGGTCCTCATCCAGCTAGTAGCTTTGCATTATGACAGGTGAAATCACAGTCACAAATACAACTTCTTTGTGATGTTTGGACACTTAATGATGAGTAGCAGTGAGCATGACAGAAATTCATGCATAAATATTTCTCAGGCCTTTAAAGTAAATTAGGAATTACTACAACGAATAAAAGCCACTTCAGTGTTACTGGAAAGGGGGGGCCTCTGCAATTCACCATTAGCATTAATTTCCTGTAATAGGACTATGGGGATTTTATTTCTTGTAACTCTGCCAAATGCTAAACATTTGGACTGATGCCTTCTGTGTCATGTACCTGCTCTAAAGTTTAGCTACTCTATAAACATGGAGCCCCACATGGCTCATCTAGGTATGAAAGCAAGACCTGTTAATTTGGGTGTTGTTCCAATGAAGCTGGTCTACAGAATCACAGAACATTAGGGATTGGAAGGGACGTCGAAACATCATCCGGTCCAATTCCCCTGTCACAGCAGGACCACCTAGACCAAGTTCCACAGGAACACATCCAAGTGGGTTTTAAATTTCTCCAGGGAGGGAGACTCCACAACCCCCCAGGCAGCCCCTTTCAGTGCTCTGTCACCCTCACTGGGAAGAAGTTCCTTATCGTATTGATGTGGAACCTCCTATGTTGCAGCTAACACCCATTGCCCCTTGAAGTCCTGTGAGAAGCATCTGAAGAAACTGGGAGTTGTTTAGCCTGGGAAAATAGAGGCTAAGGGGAGACTTATTGCTCTCTACAGCTACCTGAAATGAGGTTGTGTGGGAGTGGGTGTTGGTCTGATGTCCCAAGTACCAAGCAATAGGACTAAAGGAAATGGTACAAGTTGCCCTAGGAGAGGTTGAGACTGGCTATTAGTAAGAACTTATTCACAGAAAGGGTTGTTAGACCTTGAAATAGGCTGTCTAGGGCAGTGTTGACATCACCATCCCAGGACATGTTGAAAAGACACACAGGTGGTGCTGAGAGCAGTTGGTGACGTAGCAGTGCTAGTTCAATAGTTGGACTTGATGACCTTGAAGTTCTGTTCCAACCAAAAGGCTTCTGTGATTCTACAATTCTGTGTTTATATGTATTATTATATTTTATTATTGCATTATTGTCCATTGTTGTATGCAGTGTAACTGCAGGATCTATGTTCATCTGGTATCTGTCTAGTGGGAATTCCAAAACTGACGGAGAAGCGGTTTCTGTGGGGAAGTGCCTTCTGACTTTCATGGCAGCTACTCAGATGTGTCTCAACCAAAAGCCTTAGCAAAATCCTATGTGCTGAGAAGTAAAAGCTTAGAGGTATTCCATTATTAGCAGGGAGTGACTGCTCTTAGTTCTCTTGCAGCTCCTACAGCAGACAAGACAATGCTCTATTAACTCAGAGAATCCAGTCAGGATTGCAACTCGAAGAAGTCTGTTTCTCCTCTGCTAATAACTGAAGCAGCAAAAAATCATACCCCTTGACTGGTTTTCTGTTAGAGATGAAGGAGTAGGCTGCAGCTTTGGAAGCCTGGGGAGACAAAAGCTGGGTCAGAAGAGGATAAATGCTAGAGGAAGAAAAAATTAGTGTGAAGAGTGGAGTGAAAACCAGAGCAATGTGGACGGAGGAGTGGGAACTAGTGAGCTTGATTGAGGCAGAGGCAATCTCCATTTCTGATTTAGATGGTCTGCTTAGCAGCTTTGATGGATATTTTTATATGTAGGGATGTAGTTTTCAGTGTTCTAGTCTCTCTCAGCGGGGTGGGTCTGTTTCGTTTGCCAAAATTAGGTTTTCCTAGCCCAAGATTTTAATAAAACTTGCATAAGATGTCATGAATACTGTAGTCTCTTAACTCCAGGAGCTCAGGGAGAAATTACTCCTAAGACATGGTCCCATGAGACATATAAATCCAGAAAAATCTAAAAACACTTAGAGAATGTGAAAGTTTAGACATCAGTTACTACTTTAGACATGACTATTCAAGTTTTGAAGTTAGCTCTGAAGTTAGAGCCTTATACATGACTCGAAGGCATTTGGCCCACGCCAAACAACGCTGGGAAATGTCCTGTGCTGGGAACACAGGCTGACAGAGTTCTGCTTTCAAAATTCAATGTTAGACTTCATTTACAGGCATTTTGCAAGTACACCTGTAGATGGTGGTGAGTGAATGAATGTGTGGTTAATGGTGAGGTGGTGGTTGAATAATACTTAATAGCAGAGCCAAGATGGGCACTTTTGGAAGCAAGTGAAAATTCATGAGCCTCCTGCTGTTCCTCCGAGTCACTTGGAGTGCATCGTGCTGACCAAACTGGCATGTCTGAGCTGTCTGCACAGTAGTCAGCCCATTTTTATTCTGCAAATACAAGCCCGTTTTGTCAGGCAGCAAGATCTCTCGTTGTGTTGTTTTCTTCTCTTTCTGGTCTGACCCTAGTGAAAATTAAGGCTTTGTATGTTTTATTCTCAGGCAATGTTTTCTTTTCTTGGGGAAGATTGCCTATTAAAAGTTCAGGTGAAGAAGGAACTTCACCTTTTCCTTTCCCTGCTTTAATGCTGAGTACAATTAGCCTGGTGTTTGTGAGGCGAAAGAAATAAGACCATGCCCTTGCTTGAAACAGAATGTTCTGCCTTCCCTTTCACCTCCAATACAAGTCTCTTGGGATCCTAATGTTTGTCCCAAATGTTGAATATGAACATCTATTTCCTTAACCAGACAGAAGTGTTGCCAGCATTAAGACATGAAAGCAAGTAGCCAGAACCTGGGAACTAGCAGAGCAGAACTCTTGGTGTGTTTCAAATTGAACAGAATCGATCACTTGGATGGGTATTGCTCAACAACATCTGAGGTAACTTAAAGGTAGTCTTAAAGTTCACCACCTTGAGTTCTTGCCTGCATCCTTATTGCATGTGAGGGAAGGTGAAGGCAGCGACAAACTCTTCGCTGTCGAGACCTAAGTCATCATTGCAAATATTGCTTGATATGGTGGTGTTGCCACCAATTTTTATCTGCAGGTGGAAACTATCACACTCTCCACAAAAGCTTTTAACATTTGGTTTTCTTCTGAGCCCAAGGCAAGGTGATCAGCTGTGACAGTTCCTCATTTTGATGTCAGTTGCCACTCAACAACTTCAATCAAGAGGAAACCTTCTGAGTGTCCCATAATTGGTTAGCCTTCAGTTTTTCCAGGGCTCTCATTTCCAAAGCTTCTATTGCTTTCCTCCACTTGCGATCGAGTGCTTCTTAGACAAAATACAAAGGCAGAGCAAAAAAACCCAGGCGTTCAGTGACTCTTTCAGCAGTTTGGGAGTTTTTTAAATCATAAGTTATGTTCGTCTAGATGGTAAAACACGGCTGGTGCTCAGGTTCTGATAAGGAAGGTAAATTCTTGTATTAGGCTTCTAGATTTTTGTTCATCTCATCAATTCCTTAGGCTTCTGATGGGTGTGTAAGGTTGCTTAAGCACATATAAATAAATCAAAATGTACATATTCTTCCTTTAAGAAAAAGGTGTCAGGTGTTTGGTGATCTGTGTTAGATAGTTTTGTCCTGCTCTGGCAGGGGGGTTGGACTCGATGATCTCTTTGGGTCCCTTCCAACC
>JAOXOE010032735.1:0-10763 GCA_028565055.1 Phoeniculus purpureus
TGAACTTGTAGAGTGGGGTTGATGGTTGGACTTGATGATCCCAAGGGTCTTTTCCAACCTGAATGATTCTATGATTCCATACAGAAAACTTGTAATTTTTATCCAGCATGTATGAACCAATTACATTTATCTAAAGATACTGTTTGAAGAAGTATCCAAAACCTTGTGGAAAAGGTTTTACATGTCTTTGGACAGATTATTCTAACTAAACTTTGAGATTTATGGTGAATGAAATAAAAAATGTTGAAAAAAAATCTGTGAATTAAACTGTCAGGAAAAGTTTAAAGAAGAAATGTTATGTTTTTTAGATTATTAGACTAGTAAGGCAGTCAAATATGAAAAGTAAGGAACATAAATCACCGTATGTGGTTACTAGCTAGTGCAAATAATTGATATAGAAAATTGTTTATTCTAAATGAAAAAGGTAAAAACTAAATACAACTTAATAACTGATCATTTGTCATGAAAGACAGCTCTTGTCCTTCAGAAGATGACTCTATAGGGGTTCGCTCCTTGAATATTCTGTTTGCATCTAAATTTTGATTTATCTTGTGCTAGCAGTGAGGAGCTCTCTACATATTACAATGTTATTTATTGTAGGGAACTAGAAAAAACATCTTTTTTAATTTATATTTTACATTCTGTAAAGTACAGTCATGTGCTATGAGAACAGTAGTAAGAGTACCCTCTCAAAGAGAATTTCCGTAACTACCAGACTGCAAAGTTTTTGGTAAAACAAGACATCATGCTGTGTTATTCCTTTGCCTGTTATTGCTAAAAAGCATAGCTCTAAAGACACATCTAAAATTGTTCTTGATGTTTTATTTAAAGCTAGAATTGAATCTAATCTATTTACTTTCATTGCTATATCATTTCTGCAAAGTAAAAATGCTGTGGAAAGTATGCAAACTGAATTTGAAAAATCTCGCCTTGCTTTTGAATTACAGTGACATTAAGCTGAACTAATTATTGAAAAAATAAAATGTTTTGTTTAAATAGTCATACTTCTCATGCCAATGAGAAACCAATACGAGAAAGTATTTCAAATGAATTTATTTTATTTAGTAGTACATTCCCATTTCCCCCTCATATCCATATCCACCTCTCCCCCGCCAAACATCTTAGAAATCTACAGTTTTCAGGAGACCAAGATGAATTTTCATCGGTGATGTGTAGTTCATCTGAGAATGATAGGCAACTGTGTGCCAATCAGTAGAGGAGAATCTTTTTTATTTCCAATCCAATATGTAACTGCAGATGCTCGACAGCACATTTAACGGCTGGTGTGGTAGACACATGGAAAGTAATTCTAAGAAAAGGACAAGGAGAGGTGACAGAGAACAGAAGTTTCAATTTGTGGATGATATGGTAGTTATGTAATCTCATCCAAGTGAGTGGAGAAAAACATCTAGTGAGCGTAAGGAAGAGAATTTTGCAACTGATAACTCCTCAGGACATGATACAAAGTCTAGGGTTATGTGACCATGACAGAGACTAAAAGAGAAGGTAGTGGAGATCAACTATTTATGAAGATGCATTCTTACGTTCAGAAGATTAGCATTCACTCCTTTTTAGCAGTGTTTTCCATTTGAAATACTGACTTGTATTGTTTTATAAGATCTGACAAGATCATGACCTGATAGTTACGTTTGTCATTGAAGACCCACAGTGAGATAAGAGATACAGGCCTAAAGTCATGCCAGGTTTATCTCATAGTACATCAGAGTATGGTGCTCAGTTCCTAGGAGACTTCAAATGCATTGAAAATGTCAGTGCTAGTTTTGAAAGGCGGTATATAGATAAGGTGAGTTTGTACTTGTGTTTGCTAAAGTATCCTCTGTTTAGAATTGTTCCTAGAGCTTTAAGAACAGAATGTTCTGGATCGAGATATTTTATGTGGAGCTAGGCTTCTTAAAAAAACCTTAACAAAAAAACCAGTGAAAGAACTCCCCATACTTTCATCCTTCTGCTTTATACTTTAGTGACCTAAGTTCTAATACTAGACGTATTTTGGCCTTTGGGTTTGACACAGAAACACAGAGATGACCAAAGGAAAAGTCAAGAGCAACTGTTGTGAATTTAATATACTTCTGTGGGGTTTTACTTGAAGCTATTAGTACATATTTGTACATTTGAAGTGACATGTGAGTATTCCTGCGGGTTGAGAACTAGATTCTGCCTCGTGGGTTGCCTTGACATAAAAAGATCAATCTGATTACCTTGTGTGATGGCTTGGCTGCAGTACTGAATGGGTAGATGAGTGGAGGACAGTGGATATTGTCACCTCGTCTTCAGCAAGACTTTTGACATGGCTGTCATCCTCGTAGAGAAATTTAAGATGTGTGGGTTA
Source organism: Phoeniculus purpureus (assembly GCA_028565055.1). Taxonomy (NCBI): domain Eukaryota; kingdom Metazoa; phylum Chordata; class Aves; order Bucerotiformes; family Phoeniculidae; genus Phoeniculus; species Phoeniculus purpureus. The sequence continues at coordinate 2,351 of JAOXOE010032735.1, forward strand.
TAAGAATGGACAACTGAGGCAAATTGAGAACTGGTGGAATGACAGACCTCAGAGGGTTTACAATCCATTGCACAGTGTCTAGTTAGAGGCATATAGCCAGTGGTGTTCCCCAGGAGTCAGTACTGTATCCAGTCTTGTTCAACATATTCGTCAGTCACATGGATTAGGGGATAGCATGTATGCTCAGCAAGTTTGTTGATGGTACAAACTGGAAGGAGCAGCTGATAAACCAGAAGGGCTGTGCTGCCATTCAGTGTCACCTGCATATGCTGGAGGGTTGGCAGACAGTAACGGGATGAGGTTCAACAAGACCAAGTGTAAGGAAAGGATTAACACCTTGCACCAGTACAGGTTCCTGCTGTCTGGAAAAGGGGAAACATAATCCCCATCTTAAAAAGGGAAAAAAAGTTGACATGGGGAACTACAAGCTAGTCAGTCTCACCTCTGTGCCTGGCCAGATCATGGAACATCCTGGTAACCATGCTGAGGCAGATGAAAAACTAAGGAGGTGACTAGTGACAGCCAACATGACTTCACTAAAGGCAGGCAGATTGTGCCTGATAAACATGGTGGCCTTCTGTGATAGGGTTACAATAAGGTAGAGCAACTGATATAATCTATCTGGTGTTGTGCAAGGCATTTGACAGTGTCTTGCATGACATCCTTGTCTCTAAAATAGAGAGACATGGTTTTGACAGAAGATCAGCTCAGTGGATAAGGAATTGGCTGGACAGTCACACTCAAAGTGTTGTGATCAATGGCTTGATGTCCCAGAGGAACGTGGTTACAAGTGGTGTTCCTTGGGAATCTGTTTAGGTCTGGTACTGTTTAATGTCTTTGTTGGTGACATGAACTGTGGCACTGAGTGCACCCTCAGCAAATTTGGTGAAGACACCAAGATGTGTGGTGTGGTTGACAAGCTAGATTAAAGGGAGGCCATCCAGAGGGCCCTTGACAGGCTTGAGAAGTGGGTCTGTGGAAACTGCATGAGATTCAACAAACCCAAGTACAAGGTCCTACTTCTGAGTTGGGGTAATCCCAAGCACAAATATATGCCTGCTGGTGAACAGATTGAGAGCAGTCCACAGGAGAAGGACTTGAGTGTGATGGTAGATGAGAAGCTCAACATTAACTGGCAAAATATGAGTGCAGCCCAGGCAGCCAAGTGTATCCTCAGCTATATCAAAAGAACAGTGACCAGCAGGTCAAGAGAGGTCATTCTCATGCTCTATTCTGCTCTTGTGAGACCTCCTAGAGTACTGTGTTCAGTTCTGGAGCTCTCAGTGTAAGAAGGGCACGGAAATACTGGAATGAGTCTGAAAGGAGTGCCACAAGGATGATCAGACGGCAGGAACGCCTTTCCTGTGAAGACTGGATAAGGGAATTTGGGAGGCTCAGGCTGGAGAAGAGAGGATTCTGGGGGGGAACCTTATAGCAGCCTTTCAGTACCCAAAAGGGGCCTACAGGAAAGCCAGAGAGAGACTTTTTACAAGGGACTCTAATGGTAGGACAAAAGTGAATGGTTTCAAACTGAAAGAGGGGAGATTTAGATTAGATTTATGAGGATGTTGAGGCACTGGATCAGGTTGCTCTGAGAAGCTATGGACTTGACATTGTTCAAGGCCAGGTTAGATGGGGCTCTGGGCAACCTGGTCTATTGAGAGATGTCCCTGCACATGACAGGGGGATGGAACTAGGTGATCTCTGAGGTCCCTTCCAACCTAAATAATTCTGTGATTCTGTGATAGGTTAGAGGTCAACCTGCTGGAAAGCAGCTCTGTGGAAAAGGACCATGATCCAGCAGTGTGGCCTTGTGTCCTAGAATTCAAACGGTACCCTGGAGTTAATTTAGAAAAGTGTGACTAACAAGTTGACAGAGGTTCTGTCTTCCTGTGAGACCGCATCTAGAGTATTGTGTTCAGTTCTGGGCTCCCCACTTCAGGAAAGACAAGGAATTCCTGGAGTGGGTGCAATGGAGAGCTATGAAGATGTAGAAGGGACTGGATCATAAGAGAAAAGGCTGAGGGACTTGGGTCTTTTTATCCTGGAGCAGACTGAGGAAGGATCTTATCAATGCTTATAAATATCTAAAGGGTAGCTAGTCAAGAGGAGGGACACAGTCTGCTTTCAGTGGTGCCCAAAGCAAGATAAGTGTCAATGAGCACAAACTGGGACACAGGTATTTCCATTTAAACATGAGGAGGAACTTGTTTACCTCAGACGTGACAGAGTACTGGGACAGGCTGCCCAGAGAGGTTGTCTTCTCTGGAGACATTAAAAATCATCCTGAATGCATTCTTGTGCAACCTGCTCTAGGTGAACCTGGTTAAGCATGGGTTTGGAATAGATGATCTCTGGAGGTCCCCCATCGTTCTGTGATTCTGTAAAATTCAGACCAAAATTAATCTATAATTACTTGAGAATGAGGATATTTGGGCTAGCCCATTCAAACACATTGTATGGATAAATACCCGAGGTGGGACTTGTCTATAAAGTCACCATCTGATAGCAGGTTTACGGATAAGTAGGGACCGAACTCTAGGTTTTATGGTTTTTACCATGCAAGTGAGTAGGCAAGCAACCATTCTGGGTTTTTTTGACTGAATAAAAGTTGAATGAATGTCCAACTTTATACAACTTCAAGGTTTAAATACGGGAATGTTTGTAGGCATGTTTGGTAATGAAATCAGGCACAAAAATAAACTACTTTAGAAGAGAACTGTTAGGGTTTTTCATAATGAGAAGTGTTTTGATTAAAATATTGGACAGATTTTAGGCAAGTGCTTGTTATGCAAATAATATAATGATCTAAAACATCTAGGCATTTACAAATGCATACAAGGTATTTTGTCTGAATCATGACAGCTATTTTCCAGAAAGGCAATCTGTGGGCTGTGTTGTTTATTTAGGGTCTTCTGAAAAAATACTTCATTTTTAAAACTGAGGAATATTTTACAATAAAAACTAGTTTTGGTAGCTCAAAATACTTGGAATATTCGAAACTGAAAAGAAACCACCTTGACCTGAATGCTTTGCTTTTGCGACATGTCACGAGTTAGACTAGTGTTAAGCAATTTGTGTGAACAGAATCAATGCATTTAGATATAAAAGCAAGAAGAGAAATGGCAAGCAGTTTACAACATCTACATTACAGTAATTATGAAGAGAACTGATTCAGGGAAGTGATGAGTACAAAGGGAAGATCTGTGATCAAAAAAAATAAAGCATGTATATCGGTACATCTATACTGCTATTAATTGCTGGAAGGCATAACATTGTAGTGAGAAGTAACAAAGCGCTTCTACAGAACTTTAGGGAAACAGTGAAAGGACTGCTAGCACACTGGAGATATGCCTTCAGTAGATCAGTTTGTTAGAGGCAGAGTATGTTACTTAAAATATCTGTCCTGAGGAGAAAAAGTAGTTACAGAGTTTTCATACCAAAAGCAAGCCTTTTCGCTTGGTTCTTTATCTCTCCTCATGGTGAGATCTTTTTTCTTCCTGTTCATTGGATTCTGTACTTTAATCCTATCTTGTAACATTCTGTGTTCTGCGGCTTAGTTTCTTACAAAGCCTCTTGGAAAGGGAACTTAGAAATACTTTTTTTTTTTTTTAAACAGGGTACTCTCTATTAACACAGCTGCTGACTTTGTCGGAGACTTCAGATAGTTTTGTGTGTTGTGGCTTCCCTACGTTATTGTTGTTATTATTCATTTTCTTTGGAATATGTGACCAAACTCACATCTATCATTTCTCAGCTTCTCACAGAAGCCTGTCTAAATATTGTCAACACATTCATTTATTTCATTTCTTTGCACTTGAAGCTGACTTAAGCAGTGGGTCACATGCTGGTTTCAACCACTTCACCTTCATTGATTATGTCCTTCTGAATTGTTGGTCAGGGACTCTCTTGCCCGGGTGATTTACTACTTTTCTCTTTGTCAGTAAGCTCTGAAAGCTTTCCTGCTGAAATATTAAATTGGAAGAGTAGGAGAGTCACTGTGACTCAACCCCTCAAAAGAAACTCTAGGGTGCATGTACTAAGCCCTTGAACTCCATTATAGCAAACTGCTGCGAAGAATGAATCTAGAATTTTCTGCTGCAGCCTTATCTCACTTGGGCATTCTGATCATGTATCAGCCCTTGTGAGTTTGTCTGGCTAACAGATTAAGATACGTTTAAAACTATTTTACTACTGACTACTTCAGCAAGGTGTTTTTCAAGGATTTTTTTTTTTTAATAGATGTTCTTGGAGGTTTGAGACAGAGAGGCAGTATTGTTAATGTTCTGTTTGCAGTTTAGGCTCCTGCTTGAGCTCCTGATCCCTTTAGTAGTTGCCCTAAGGTCCTGAAATCTCTTTTAATTGATCGTGAGTCTCTCATTGTTGCATCATCACTACCCACTTGAAAGACCAGAAGTGGGTAGTAGTCTGAAGGACTCATGAGGTTGGGAATTTTACCTAAAATGTCCCTTACCTGGGCACCAGGGAGGCAGCAGACCTCTCTATGAAATGGGTTTGGTCTGCATATTGGGCCCTCTGTTCCCTTCAGTAGGGAGTCTCCTATAACAATGACCCTTCAAGGTTTCTTTTCAGGACTGGTTTTGATGGCTGGCCTGAGGCAACCTGTCTTTGGTGCAGTTACTGGGCTTTTTTAAGTCGTCAGCCTTGCTGATGACCTGTTCCTCCTGCAGAGCCTGATACCTATTCTGCAAGTGCACTGTAGGTGGTGAACTTCTTGAGGTAGCACACTTGCTCCATTAATAAAGATTTTGCAGTTCAGATAAAAATGCTGAAGTGTTCAGATTCAAGTTGTGCAGGATATTTAGCTCTGAACACCTGAAGAAAGCTGTGATACAGAAATATTGCTATTAAATTTGTGTTAATTGAAGTCAATAGGAAGTAATATAAATCTACACTTGTGAAAACAGGATGGAGAAATTGTGATGCCTTCACCTTACAAAAAACACAACTTTTCCCACCTATTATGTAACTGGTTTCTAATCAGCAGAAAGAAAATGAGTGACGTGTATATAAAATAAACCTCCTGCTCCACGGCATGTGAGATTTATCTAAGTATTGCTCCTAAAATATCTGTGATGGAATGAGAATTTCTTTGGAACACACCCATAGTAAGAGCTGATTTTCTTGGATTAGAACAGTCAGTTTAAATAAGTTTCTTGTGGCCAAATGGAAGGTCAGAGCTGTGCAAGAAATAGAACTGTGACTGTAGACTACAGATGCTACAGACACTGGGAAACCTCTGATGTATTAAGGAATTTCAGGGACAACAGATGGACATGCTTGGATCTGCTGAGCACTCATGCTTCCCACTGAACTGCTTAATAACTGGAGGATTAGAGCAGCAGTCAAACAAAGCAAATAAACTTACGGGGTAACAGGCACTTTCACAACTTCCTTTTGGGTAGGATTATGGGATGGAAACCAATGGAGATAGAATTGAAATAGCTTATCTCTGTTTTTGTCTTTAACATGAGCTTAGGGAAACATGTCCAATGGGAGAAATGATTGTCTCTAACAAATAATGCAGTGTGACATTAAAATAGATAAAGTTAATGAACTTACCGATTCTTTTCTGCTCATAGTTTTGCTTTGGGAACGGGAGCGGGAGATTGTACTGAAAAAAGAATCCTTTTTGGACGCAGGCAAAGGTGGAGATCCTGGAAATTCACGTCCTGTGGACAAGATCTCTATGCTTGGAGATGAAGTGATGTTTTTTGAACTTTGGCCTGTAAAGCAAGTATAAAGTAACAGAAGAATTAACCAACAGGCAGTTTCTTTTGCCTGTAAGTAACTTTCTTGTCTTAATTGACATTCACTGAGATTCACAGGTAACACAAAATGAAATGGTGAATGTATCAGCATGCACTGTGACTTGACAGACTATTCCAACATACGTGGACCTTCATTTTTGTATGAGAGGAAAATACACTATCTTAGTGCATATATGTCCATATGCACACACAAACATACACTCTCTAGTGCATATATATATATACACACACACATGCACATAGATGTATACACCAAACAAGATAGATAGCTCTGTCTATTTACGAAGACCGTCTTGGTCTATATACCCTATTGTAGCCACAAAGCCAGGGTGTTCTCTTCCCTGTGTTGCATGATGGGCAAAAGAACCATCTCAGAATAAAAGGAAAATCTGATGTCATGAATGCTGCAAAGTAAATCCTTTAATCCCCTTTTTCTCTCAACAAATAAACTATAAAGCTTTGCAAAGCAAGCTAAGAACAAGAACGTCAGATTCCAAGAATGGGTTGGATATTGACATGTAAACAATATAGATACTGCTACATACCTCTCTACAACTAGACTATCCAGACTCATGATAGTCAAGGTTAAGAGTTCAAGAAAAAATGTAAGTTTTCATGCTTCAAATGTTAAGGCTATGTTGACCTAACAGAAGGTTTAACAGAAGGTGCAATGTTTTGGAAAACAAGGGAACTTTAAATGTAATGTGATCTTTAATACAGACTTTAAGTAAAAGATGATGACGAGAGGAGTGGCGAAGACTTACAATGAAAGAAAAGCAAGCTTCAGGTCTCATAAACTTAAGTCACAGGGGCGAAACCATGAACTTTGGAGGTCTGTACCAAAACACAGGAAAACTGAGAGGAAGGTGCACAAAAGGCATAAAACCCCGATGGCTCATTCTGTTTGGAAAAGAATATCTTTCATAGTCATAACGAGAGCAAGTACAAAGACACCAAGAAGAACAGAAGGCACAATATATAATTCAAAACCATTCAGATCTGCTCATCTATTGCTCTGTGTTTGCCACAGTCAGGATGTAGAGAACTAAAATTTGCAAAAAGAATGATAGGAGTTTTACAAAACTTCTCAGGTAAATTAGTTTTCCTTTTTCTCCTACACTGGAATTCGAACAAAGGCTTCCAGCACTTCCAGAATTTATTCAGGTGACCTCATCACACAAATCCAAATGCTTATTTCAGGGCAAGGCACAGATGCTCCCCTTTAGTATTAAAGTAGATGTTCAGCTCAAAACCCTGGCCTCAAATACAGCAAGAGGGAAGCAACACAACTAAAAAAGACACTGGTAGTTGAAGTGCTATGTGTGATAACATATGAAATGGATGATGAGGCACACAGGCATTTCTAACACAGAAGGATGTTGGCATAGAGGGATGCCCACAGCACAGCCGGGAAGTGATGATGTTAAGCTGCTTTCCTCTCCCTACACAATAGTGCCACACGGCGGATGGACAATGGCAGCGAACAGATACACCACACATGGGATCCCCACGGGGATGAGTGTGGGGGGATCCCTGCTGTCCCACTGCAGCAGCCGTACCTGGGAGGGCAGGGGGAGGCTGTTGCAGCCCAGCATCACTGCCTGTGCCTGCCTCTCCTGGGAAACAAACACAGCATTAGAAGGTTTCCCCAACACACGCACTTCAGGGTTTTTAGCTGGAAGATACTTCTTCAAACATAAACAACATTGTAGGAGAGAGGTGTAAGAGCAGGAGAAAAAGAATGATGTATTTTTAACAATCAGGTCATTATATACTGAATCCAAATGTGTGCATGGGGAAACTGATTTATATCACAATCTAACCCAAACCAACCCACACAACTTGATTCTTTTTGGTCTTTACACTGACAGTGTCATATTGCTGGCTTGAGAGCATGAGAATCACAGAACATTAGGAATTGGAAGGGACCTGAAAAGATCATGTAGTCCAATCCTCCCACCACTGCAGGATCACCTAGATAAACTGAAAGAAAGGGACACTGTCCCACAGTTAAGCCTCCACGGGGTGGGCTGAGAGTCCAGCAAGGTTCCTCATTAGTATCCCCAGGTTGGCTTTACTGTCTGTAAAATGTCCTAGTTGCCTAAGAATACGTGCCTTTGAATGTCTTGAGGAAAAAAAGCATTTGTTGGTCAGTGCTAACAATTAAAAAAATTAAGATGTCTTAATTTTTATTGAGTTCTGCTATCAGTAAGGGCAATTTTTTCCTTCTGAAAAACCCATTAATTTTCTAGACAGAATTCAGAAATTATTCTGAATATGAAGATAATATCTTTAGGGTGTATTCATTGACTGTGGAAATTCTGTTCATGTTACAACAAATACTGTAGAAGTATCAACTCTTAAACGCAACCAGTACTCTGGAAACTCTTTAAATAGCTGATCCTAGTCTTGGCAGAACTTAATCATCACACTGGTCCTCTAATCACAGAATCACAGAACATTAGGGACTGGAAGGGACCTTGAAAGATCATCCAGTCCAATCCCCTCAACACAGCAGGATCACCTAGATCCAGTCACACAGTGTCCAGGCAGGTTTTAAACGTCTCCAGAGAAGGAGACTCCACAACCTCCCTAGGCAGCCCCTTCCAGTGCTCTGTCAC
>JAOXOE010032736.1:0-10762 GCA_028565055.1 Phoeniculus purpureus
CCCTCTCACTAGCCTCATCGCCACCAGCTTGTACCACCACCAACGGATAGTAATCTGAGGGTTTAATGAGTTCAGGTGTCCTCCTGGTGATATCCTGAACCCAGGCCCCTGGAAGGCCGCAGACCTCCCTGTGGAAGGGGTCCGGCCTACACACGGGACCTTCTGCTCCCCTCAGAAAGGAGCCACCGAAACACTTTGACAGAAATTTTGTTGACTTTATTTTAGGAGAAATTACAAGATTTAACCATTTTCATCATCGAGGAAATTCTCTATTACTTTTCCTGGAGGTTCAAACTGATTTTAATAGGGACCTCCCACTGCTGAAGTTCTCCCCTCTGGAGCCCCAGAACCAATTGCTTATTTTATAAAGCCCTTTAGCATGAAACTTTGTCTGTATAACGCTGTAAGAGGATCAATCCCTTCAAAGCACTGAAAGAAACTGTGAGAGGTACAACCACCCAATCAAATAAGGAAACTACTGGTAGTCTGAAAGTAAGAGGGTAACAGATAAAGCAGAAGAAATTCCAGGCCCTGAAGAAAAACACATTTGCTGTGTTTTAGAGCCATTTCATAAAAGCATTTTGGCATGCACGGGGCTTGTCCTCATTCTTTAATTCAGGCCTTAATCCACAAAATCCCCACAGAACTTCAGCACACACTTAAGTTTTCTGCCAAGAAAGTGGATTTGGAAATCATTTCAACTCTATAAGGCCATTTCAGTTCCTCCAACAAATCTCCTGCCTTCCTGTTCCACAAACGTCCGAGAGTTTTCTCTTGTCTTTTACATCACTTTCATACAATGACAACCTTCAGGAGATGATGGGAAAAAACCCTTCACGTGATCAACCTGAGAAAGGTTATAAACCAGCCCCTTGTGAATAGAACTGACTAGTTCAGCTGGATGGCACCTACAGCGACGATGTAGCTCAACTGCATGAAATGCCTGAGCATTTCATGGCTGACTAATGTAACTAACATGTGATGCTAAGGGCATTTTCTAAATGCTTCTTGAACTCCGACAAGCCTAGGGCATCAGCCACCTCTTCAGAACATCTGTTCAAATGTCTCATCATCTTCTTAGCCAATAAACGCTTCCTAATGTCCAGCTGAAATGTCCCCTACACAGCTTTGAACCAACATTCTGCCTTCACCACATGTTTGCCGATCTTGTGGAAATACCATGCCCTAATATTTACTTCTTTCTTTCTTATTCACTGCATTTCACCCTTTGCAACAACATTTCCTGGTCTGCCTGTGCCACTTCACTCAATGCCTGAATGTCATCGAAGTTTTAGGACATCATGACCACCGCATTCACATTTGCCAAGTATCACCACTTTCAGTGCAGAGACATTATGTGCAACTTCTGGAAAATCCCCTCACACAGCTCTGTTCAAAACCTTTTTACTAGGAGACCTACTATATATCTCATCTAACACCAGCACCTCTTTCTTGCTGGTTCTGGGCAGCATGGCAGGTGGAAGTAGCATCCACACAACAGAAGCACAAGGTTCATTATGAAAGTAAGAACAGTCCAGCCACACACAGTTTTTAAATGGAAGGGTTCAGAGAAACAGCTATACCTCACTTGGAAAAATGGAAGGGTTCAGAGAAACAGCTATACCTCACTTGGAAAAACATCTCCATCCTAATGGAGGGAAGCTCTGTAAGAATCAAGAGCTTCCCAGTCCAGGAGACAGTCATAGCATCCTTGAAGTAGAAATTCACTGGTGCTGAGAAGCCTGCACCGTAATTTAGTGAGGCACAGCTAGAGAGAACACACCAAACAGTAATTTAGCAAAGACTAACAGAGCAAGAGACAAGACATTAAAGTGTCATCAAGTGAAGGGGTTTCCAAATTTAGAGGATACAACCTTGAGGACTGGTTTTTAATCTTCTCCTCAGAGACCAAGTGTAGGAGATTTGTTACTTGGGGAATTTCAACATGATGATGGAAGCAGCAAGCTCAGCGTGGCAAAGGAAAACTTCATAGGAGCCCTTAATCTGATTCTGAACAGAAGAAAATAAATCAGCATTCACAAGCCTTACAGTTGTTTAATACACTGTAGGCAGTGCTGGTTCTTACAGCACACTCACAAACATGACACATTTCTTTATGGTATCTGAGCATTCATTTGCTAGCCCTGATCACACTACTCTGACACAGTACAACAGCCAAGCAGCCTGTCACACTGGTCAAGACAAATCTCCATTGACATCTCCCTAAAGACAAAAGGCCTTATAGTGCAACGAGACCTTGAGGTATGCAGGAGGGTATTGGTCCTCAAAATTGGACATATGATCTAGCTGAAAGATGACAAAATAGCACATAAATATCTGGGGAATGTTCAGAAATTACCTTTGGTTCTTGTGGTTAACTGCAATGGGATGACATGGATTTTTGGGGTAGAAAACGCTCATCATCAATTGCCACAGAGGAAAATCTAGAGACTGATCCAGTCTGAGGTCCGAGGGCACAGAATGTTTAGCTTTGGATGCTTCACACAAAGCCATATGAAGCCCTGAAGTTGACAGCTTCAGGGTACAGAATAACATGCTCAGGGGACCTACCCAGTCTCTCAGAGTCTTTCCTGTCTTTAATATATCACAAGAATTTCTTCATGTTTGTTTTTGTGTCTTTGACTCTTTGGTCTTCAAATTTCATTTGAGGCTCCTCAGTTTCCTCTTCACAATGCCCACTCCAGACTGTGCCTCTGTCTCAAGGACTCACTAGTGTTGGATTTCCAGTTACTGACAGCTATTTCTTTTGCTCCAATAACCTCCTGATACCCCGTGTTTAAGCATATGGATTCACTTGCCTTTCTGCCCCTTTTCTGGTGCTATTCCTATTTGCAATGACAGATTGTGGTGTGCTCAAATAGCTACTATGCCTAAACTAAGACTTTAATTTCTATATGTTATCACAGTCACATATTTAAACAGTGCTCACACTGTTCTGGGCATTAAGAGATGAGCCCAAGCACATTGGTCATTGTGTGCTTGGGCTCTTTATCTTGGGCTTTCCATCTCTATATACTCTAGGCTGAACTTGAACTGTAAAACTCTGCTGTCAGTGAAAGACACGTTGCACATTTCAGTTCAGGTCTACATTAACCAGACCCAGTCATCAGCTCACTGAAGTCATTGAAGGAGACAAGGAACACTATTAAACCAGTCACGGCAGTGGCATCTAAAAGGTCTGTCCCTATCACAGGGATGTTTTAGCTACATGGATTTGTACAACAGCAAAACTTTCAAGGAGTGCCAAGCTAGGAGAACTGTAGCATCTTTGAAATACTGTTTATTGACACTTTTAGGCAAGATCTGCTGCTGAGAACCTAGATGTCTGTATGTAAGTGCATCTCTAAAAAACTCTCTCCTTCCTAGAATGCTGGCACACACCTCAGCACCTCATACTTCAGCATCTGGGACTTGCTTCTCAGTCCAACTAACCTGACAAAACAAGGCAAAAATTAATTACTAACTGATTCCCTTATGACAAAAATCATCCTGCTCTTTTCAGCAGGGCAGCTCTGACGGTGAAGTCCACCTCCAAGAAAGAGTACTGAAATTTGTCCCTCAATGAGGTGCTCCACTGCCTGGCTTAAGGGGTCTCCTTCAATCAATAAAAACATTATCCACAGATTAATGACAAAAGCAAACCTGCCATATATCATCCTCCTCACAACTTCAGTATCCTCCATGGATTTGCCTCTTTCAGCCTCTATGAATTAATCTCCTCCACTCTTCCAGACCATCCATCATGCTCTTTCCTTTCTCCTTAAAGCACAGCATGTCTTTCATCTCCATTGCAGTCAGATTTTGGAACAGCTTCCTTAAGTCTATTAATCTCTTATCTCAAACCCATTCCTCTTACAACATACAGCTTTCTCAGGTCTTTTCCTAAGAGAACAAGACCATCCCATCACTGTTCCTCCCTCTTTTTTTCTTAAGATGTTCACCTCTGAATTGTCATTTCACATTCCTGTGTGTTCAGCTACTGAATAATGAAGTTACAAATACAACAAAAATAAGAGTTAAATTCCAAGTTCATGTTGCTCACCCAAGTGAGCAACAGCTCACTATACAGCTTCAAACAGGGTGAAATCCACTACACGGGGATTAAACATTTTGCATGAAACTTGTACCTATCAAAATAGATTACCATGCTATACTTTAAATGGTGATTTGCTTTTCAAAGGACTTTCAAATACACTGATCAGAACACAAAATAACTACATCATGCAAAAGGTTTGAAATCAAGGTCTTCAAGATGCAAAGAAGCAGTAAAATCTCATTTTTGATTAGTGTTGTCTTTACTATTTATTTTTCTTAACTATTAAAGAACAACGTTTGTGTGTTCTACTGACCCAAGACCAAAATACTGGTTATTTCTAAAAATATTAAATGAAATAAAATATCAACTACACCAGGTACTGGTCAGGAACACACCAGGAAGTGTAGAGCAACACCAGCACTCTGTACAGCCAACATGTGAACACCTATAGCCATGTCTTCTGTAAGATGTCTCCTGAACACCTACAGTATATATAAGTATACCACAAATTGTGGAATAGAGAGCTAAAATCCAGGTCAGTGGCAACTGCACTACCTTCCATGGATTAAAGGAAAAAAAAACTTCTGCAATTAGAGTTTTTAATGAATGGGACTGACATCATTAAAACAATCTTACACTACAACAGACATAGCTGCTGGGGTTTTACAGGCCAACAGCCTACACTTATATTCCCAACATACAGACTCCACACAACTTTAACTATCTTAAATAGTGCCCAGTTATGATTGTTTTCAGGGACATTAAGGGCATTTAAGCCCATGCATGGACAAGGGACAGGAGGAAGTAGGGTGACCCAGAACGTGGTTAAAGAGCTGCTTTGCTCTCCATATGCTTTTAGAGCCTTTTTGTCTCCCTTTTGGCAGGAATCACTTTGCAGTTAGGCATTCCTGGAACACCTCTCTAAACCTTTCCTGTCAGGTCAGTGGGTAACATTCTCATTCTCCTTTTCCTGTGGGCAGCCCAGCAGCTGAACACATATTTGTAAAAAACAAGTTTCATCTTTCTTCAAGTGTCCAGTTCAAACATCACTGAAATCAGATGCTGGACTATCATTCCTCCATCTTCCTGTAGACATTTGTCCAGATTCTTTCTCCCACCTCACATGTGGTATATCGGGTGGGTTGCTGAGAAACAGAGATGTGCTACAAACCAGAGCTGCTGCACACGTGCAGCACGTCTTGCAGCAATGCTGTGTGCAATAACCCAGTGTTCCTCTGCTGAGCAGGAAGGCTAAAACTAGAAACATTAGATGTGTCTAAAGTCATTGCTCTGCAACTGTCCTGGGTATCTATAACAAATAACATTGCCCAATATACTCAAGACATAGGAATGAGATCTTTGTTTCCATGCAGAGAAATACAGAAGTGTTCCCTTTGAATTCAGATGTAGAGTCCTCTTATCACCATTCTCAGGAATTTATAAGAAATCAAAATTGGCATTGGGGATTAAAAAACATGGCAATGTCTTTAAAGATTCTGGCAGCATTTCTTTTTTTTACATGGTATTCCCTCAAATCCTCATTCGAAAACCCACAACTAAACTCATCTTGTCTTGTAATATCATAAAAATAAAGCAACAGCATTTGGATTAATACAGATTTCTCTCATGGGAGCTCCCAAATAACACAGGACACTGCAGAACAGCATGAAGGGAGTTTGCCAAAATGAGCTTTAATAACACATAAGCTTGAAATTTTTGACCTTTCAGAATTATCAGGGGCAGTGAACAATAAAAAGACCCGATAACACAAATCATTCTTTGCCGATTTTGTCAAAAGTGGGTTTTTTTCAATGAAGCAGCAGCAAAATATGAACTACTGCAAAGAAGACACTGGAAGAAAATCAGTATGGAGTAAGCTACCAGCTATAATTAACTAACCATCATCTATTCACCCCTTCAAAAAGCACAGTCTTACTTACACAGGGCCATGGTCACAGGTTCTTTCCTCACGGAAGGGGTTTAAAAGTCATGTAGGTCTGGAGTGTAAGGACACTGTTTTGTGATGGGCTTGGTGCAGCTGGGTTAATGGTTGGGCTCCATGATCTGGACGGTCTCTTCCAACTAGACAACCCTATGATTCTGTGCTATCCAGAGCTGAGCAAACACCCTCAAAGCAGCGGACACCACCAATGGGACATTTCCAATGAGCCCCACTAATATTGCTGCATCTGTACTTGATTGACTTAAAACACAATCCAAACGGCACGTAAGGGGAGATGGCTTTTGAGGGTACATACCAAATTCTTATTTGGCCACACTGAGAATTAGCCAGCACTGTACAAGGTGTTTGTTATCTGTGTTGGCAGAATTGCCTGCAGAAGTGTTTCCACATCCCGCAGTCATACAAAATTCTATTATTGACTTACTTACAGATATCCATCATCTTCCTGTATTTCTTCTTGATAGGTAGTTACACATTGTGGTCAACAGAGCTTCCATTTCTTTAAAATCTGGATAAAACCCATCCTTTTCATCTCAGCTCCAGTCTCCCTCTGCTGCATTGTAAAATCCTTTCTAATCTTAATTGGCTGTTGGTGTTATGCACAGAGTTAATGAACAACTGAATACCTACACTGCACAGTCCCAAACCATAATGTAAATAAGCCATCTGAATTATGCAATTAAGAAATTAAGCCATTAAGAACTGCTTGAGAAATTATTATTTATTTCTTATCTTACTTATAGCCACCCTTATGCACACTAAGGGACTACACACAAGCACACAGCTGGACAGGTTTGTGAGCACTTCTATGGTTTAGACCCCTGCAACACACACTTAAGACAGAAAATGTGAGGTAAATTTTTCCTTAAATGCTTGTAAAATGGGGGTACTTGCATTGGAATCAGCTACTATACAGATGCAAAGCTGTATGCTGAGCTTCCCTCTGTTTTTTTCCTGTGACCCTATTCCCCCACCACCAGCTTCCCGACAACAGAGAGATTTCTCTACTGACAGGCTGGCAATCAACCTGCTGCCACCAAAGAATCCTGTAGAGGAAAGCCAAATGTGAAAAAAGCAAAGATTCACCATGGGTATCACAGATAAATCTAGAAATAGCATCATTTAAATTGAGGTGCTTCTCCCCATGGCCATGTAGTCTCCCCTGTATGTCGGAGTGTTGTTTAGTTATTACTTCAATTTCCTCCTCAGCACTTGAGATGCAAGTGAGAAGGAAAGCAAAGAACGAAACACTGAAATCAAAGAAAAAGTTACTACACAGATATTGGCATTCACCCAAGGCTGATGAATGAGCTGCAAAACCTCCAGCTACTTCCTGTTCCCTCAAATGAAACCAAACCAATTCTAAAATCTTTTTTCCCTTCAGAAAACTCCATGGCTGGGGTTGCCTTTTGTTTGTTTAATGTTCTGCTTCCTTGACGAAAATTAAAACTCAAAACCATTGTCCTCTTGGCTTTGCATGCATGGTTATCAAAACCACAAACAGAAAATAGTACTTTCATGTCCTGATGCAAGACATCACCGCTCATTGAAAACCTAGAATGACAACAACTCTTAGGGTGATTTATCACACCTCCTCCACCTTCCTGCTTTTGGAAGTGACTTTTTCTTTTACGTGAAACCTGTCACCCCAATACCATGAATGCTTAAACACTTTCAGGTCTAAGGGTGGTGGTTGCCTGCTTGTGCTGCCCACGTGGCCGAAGGGGACTGCTGTCCCCTCAGGATGAGCTCAGTGGCACCAAGCCAGTCTTTTGACAAATGCCAGAAAAAACATCAAATATGTTTATATATACAAGTGGATTGGTGGGAATCATAGAACAGTTTCAGATGGAAGAGACCTTCAAGATCATCCTTTTCCTAGCCATATCAGCACCACTAAAACACGTCTCTGCTCTGCTTCCTTTGTGCAATCTCTGAGGTTTTAAGCCACTGACAGTTAAACCACAAATTAAGGTATCTTACGTGTTGTGAATCCACACGAGCTCTCCTATACCTGAGAAATCCAAACCTGCTTGAGTGACATTGGCGAAATTGTCCCCATTCTGTCCCCTGACCTCTTGAACATCTGAGATAAAAGAGGCAGATTATACTCTCCCAAACAGAAATCATGTTCCCAGAAAGAGAAGAGATGTCTATCTCTTACACAACACAACTAGACAACCCACCAGACACATCTGTATGCAACAAAGGTTTGTACAGATCCACAGAAATGAGAAAGAAGAGCAAGAGAGCAGAACTGATGAAGCAGTTTCAGGAGCCCAAAAGCTTAAATAAGAAAAAAGTCTGTTATCAGAAGCCTTAAATTCACAAATCAGACACCTACACCTGCACCAGAGAATTGTCACAACTGAGAAACCCTCAAAAATTTCCAAGTTAATGAGACACAACTGCCATTTACAAGCCTCTGTTAATCCCACCGGTTTAATCCCAGTGGTATCCAGCCAGTTTCTACTTAATGCATAGCTACTCATTCATTCCCAAATGAAATCGGTCAAGCTTTTGTGAGTAACGGTCGAGTACAAACAAAGTTATGACTAAAGGAATTGGCCTCAGGATGTCAATTCACTGTCGTGAAAATAAAACCTGGGGCCTCTATGCACACAGAGCTTACTGGTACGAGTGGTAGTTGTTTGCTGTTCAATGGGCACACAAAAACGTGTTTGTTTCTCCCTTTTGGTTTTCGGCTACTATGATGAACATCCCATTTGAGAAATCATCTTTGAAAAACCAGAAGCAGACAATACATCAGCACAAAGCTATCAAAAGTTTACACATTTAGGATCATAAAAATTTGCTGAGAAACAAGCACATTTCAAATAATTGGGCCATTTACTTTCCCAGCTCCTGCTGTAACACAAAGGACACTTTCAGCAACACGAGCCCCTGAGATTGCTTCCTGGGGTGCCATCCCCCCAGACTTGAACAAAGTCAAAAGGAAGGAAAACGACAGGACCTACACAGGGTATGTGGAGCAAAGGCAGAAAAACTCAGGGCTGTGCCATGAGAAGGTGGTGGCAGGACTGGCTGTTTTGTGCAAAAAAGCTACGAAGGGAACAGGGTATTGATAGGCAGCCCCTCATAAAACCAAAGACTGGCCCAACTGCTCACGCAGAGCCTCGCAAGGACTAATGTTTGCGATAAAACCAATTAACAGTAAGGAAAAATTACATCCACCAGTGCAACCGTAACTTTGATTCCACTGGTGGTGTTACAGTCTTCCACATCAGATGCTCTTCCCAATGTCCAGCACTGCAGCTTGTGACAGACAGTGCCCAGTATTCTCATCTTCATGTGATTGCTCTTGGCCCAGCACTGCTCTGTGCTGGGAATCAAAGAAACGGTGGGATTGGAGAAGACCCTTCAAATCCACCAGTCCCAAGGCCAGCGATAAAGCCTGTCCCTAAGCTCCAGGTCTCCGTGATTGCAAAGCACGGCCACGGATGGTGATTCCAGCCACCTCCCCAGGCAGCCTGTTCCCAGGCCTCTTGACTCGTTCCAGGAACGTGTTTTTCCTCATGTCTCACCAAAACTGTCCCTGGTGCAACTTGAGGCCATTTCCTCTGCTCCTACCCACTTGTTCCCTGTGAAGAGAGACCAACCCTCATTTCCCTGCAACCTCTCTTTGGGAAGTTGTGCACAGCAAGAAGACGTGACCTCACTGCTCTCCCCAGGTACCTGAAGGGACGGTGTGCTGAGGCGAGTCTTGGCCTCTTCTGCATAGGGAGTAGCAACAGGACCACAGGAAATGGGGTCAAGTTATGCCAGGAGAGGCTCAGACTGGACCTCTGGACAAACTTCTCTGCCAAAAGAGTGTGCAGGCCTTGGAACAGGCTGCTGCCCAGGGAGGGTCTGGAGGCAGCGTCCCTGGAGGGCTTCAAAACCGCACAGACAGGGTGTTTTGGGAGATGGTTTAGTGCTTGGGGGTGGTAGGGTGGAAGGTTGGACTTGATGATCTTGAAGGTCTTTTCCAACCTGGACGATTCCGTGAAGTTCCGTGACAAGGGGTGACGGTTTGAAAGCAAGCAAGGGAGCTTCAGCGTAGGGATAACAAAGACATGGATTTGACTGAGGGTGTTGAGAGAGTAGCCCAGGTTGCCCAGAGAGGTGGTAGATGACCCATGTGTGGAGTCATAGCAGGTCAGGTTGGATGTGGCCCTGGGCAACGTGGTCCAGTAGAAGACGGGCTTGCCCAGCGCAGAACGCGGTTCAGCTAGATGGGCTCTCAGATTCCCTTCCAGGCCAACCCATTCCATCATCCTGTGATTGCTGGCCCTTAGCTGTGGTGCCGTGGTTGCCACCTAGCATGGCTGCCATTGTGATGTCACAGGCGTTACCAGGGAGGCCGAGAAGTAAAGTGTCCGTGTCCAGAGCAGCCTTGGTCAGTGCCTAGAGCAGTCTCTGAGGAAGACGCTTGCTCCAGGAACCTCCTGCAGGGCACTTTTGCGTTGTGTGTGCAGAGGCTGCACAATTGCTGAGAAGCGGGGCAGACATGCGTGAGCAAATCTGCGCCGCTCTTGGGCTTGTGTTTGCGGTGGCCGGGTCGTTTTACTTGCTGGATAGACCCTGGCTGCTGACCCGTCTGGCAAGTAAGTAGAGGTTGTGAGGGAGGGCAGCGGGGCTGGCTTTGGGGTCGTTGTGCCCTTTTTTATCTGGGGAGCAAAAGTACCCCTAAGGCAGCCTGACTTTGGTGAAGCCCACGTCAATGGCTTCAGCCAAGCAGG
>JAOXOE010032737.1:0-10761 GCA_028565055.1 Phoeniculus purpureus
CCCATGAGCACAAGAGGCAGTGACTGTGAAACTTCTCCCAGCTGCCTATAAAAAATTTCATCTGTTTCCTTATCTTGATTGGGTGGTCTACTGTGGTTGGGAGACTCTCACCACAGTATCTCTCTTGCTGTCTTCACACCTAGTCCTTACCCACAATGACTCAACTGTATCCTCACCTGCATTCATTTGTATGGCATCATATGTTTCTCTAACATAGAGGGCTACTCCACCACCTCTTCTTCCTTGCCTATCCCTTCTGAAAATTGATACTCATCAATTGCAACCCTCCAGTTATGGGAATCATCCCACCAGGTTTGTGTGATGGCTACCATATCATAGTCTTCCTGCTGCACAATGGCCACCAGCTCCTCCTGTTTATTGCCCATGCTGTGTGCATTGGTGTATAAACAGGTCAGGGAGGGAGCCAAGTACACAGTTTTCAATATTGAGCGGTGATAGCCCTTCTGATTATCTGCCATGCCACCCTGCCTCACTGGTGCTGGGCTACTATACCCAGGGTTTTCACTAGCTAAGCCAGCACCTCCCTTGTATTGCCACACACAGAGAAACTGAGGTGAACAAGATGATATGGGCAGTCTCTGCCAAGACAGAGAAATGAATGTGGGATTCCAAGTACCAGGCTAGAGCAGGGAGGGTAAATTCCACCATTTAGAACAAAACAATGACTTTTTTTTTTAAGACAAAATTCATGACTTTTTGCAACACAAATGGCTGAAATAACTGTTGACAAGCAAACAAATAGAGGCAGGAAAAGGGCAGGGAGAAGAAACTGCATGTTTCAACATTTTTTAATGTTTTAAGTTCTTTGAGAGAGTAGGTCTTCTAGCTTAACCCAAGCTGTACTTTGAGGTGATGCTGGAACAACTGAGTGGCTTGCATATGGAGTCCAGTGGCACTAATAGTGCTTCTCTTATCTCACGCTGATGATTCCTCTGCTTTATTAGCCCTGGAAATAATTTTGCAACACAGTGTGTCCTGTTTGTAAGTGCTGTTGAGGGATAGCAAAGTTTTATGTAATGGAAACAGGACTTCTATCTTCCTCAGATGAATATTTAGAGGAAAATATCCCTGGAAAACATGACTTACTACCTTGTTCCACCCCTTCCACTTCCCAACTATGCAGCATCCATGGCCTTAGCTAGGAGCTGGCCCCTCTGTCTCATGCTGGTGAGTAGAGGAGCAGTAGTCTGGCTGCTCTCAGGCTTCAGGGTGAGGGCACCATCAGGGAAAGCTGCTGGGCTGGTGAAAGGATTCGCTGCCACCCCCTGCAGCCGCCCCTGGCTTGGAAGTGGAGCCAAGAGGAGTGGGCAGGGTGGAACCAAAATGTTTTGCAACCAGTTACTCTCAGCTGACACCAGGGCCCCCAGGGGGCTGCCTGCAAGCCTGTGCAGCATAATCAGGCCTGGCATGAGTTATGAGACAAGAAGGTGACTTGGAGCCACCTTTGCTTGTCCTCTTGTAGCCCCTCTGCTGTGCCTAGGAGCAGAGGTTCTCACGGATGGAAGCAGCGACCAGCCAAGTACCAATGGGGAAGAGAGTAATTTTAGACAGTAATAATTTTGATCAGCTCTGCATTGTTTTAATTGCACGGTCCTTACAAGGGGTTGCAAAGACACTGAGAAGAGGATTTTGTTTAACATAGTGGGGAGTGTATAAAGTAGCAGACGAGAGCTTTGGAAAGATTGGATTAAATTCAACAGATCTGAAGAAACTCTGTGTATGTTTGTGTGTAAATCCTGGGGTCCTTAGCTTTGTTTTGGGCTAAGCACAGACTGACTGGGACTGCAAAGTCTACAAAACCTGATCTTATACTGTCAGTTTTCATCCTAAGGGTAGCTTATTTCTGAGCTATTTCTAAATATTATCTAAAAGTCTAGTACATACATATTTAAATGGTTTTAATATGCAATAATCTTCACACCATGGTTTTGGTGTTGGAAACTGAAGTGGCTTTCTGAGGTTAGTAACTGGAGTAATGTGTCATCTCTGGAACTTATTTGCTCACATTAAGATAAGCAGGTATGCAGAAATGGGCCTAATGGAGCTCATGTGAAGGGTTAATTAGATCTTCACTATCATCAGGATATAATACCCTAAGAAATAGGCTTTACAATGAAACAGGAATAGGTTTTCCTAATTTAAAGCAAGAGGTAGCTTACTGCAGCTGATTGCTTAAAAAAAGACTCTAAGTTAATTCCATCAATGAAACGGTGATGTTTCTCAAGAGCCTCTAGCAGTGCCTGAAACAAGCATTTCTGTGTTTTGTAAGCAGATACATTAAATTTTTAATCAATGTTTGGCAGATGCATTTACGTTTCTAAGCATTTCATTAATGTTTTAGCAAGTGCATCAGATCTCCCAAAGCAAAGCTTTTTTCTACATATGTGAGTGCCCCAGAATCCTTTACCACAGACAAGAGCAGCGGCTGGGAGAAGCCTATCGTCTTGAATGCCCCAGTGGAAACATTACAAGATGTGAGGAATGTAAAGACTCAAGGAGCCTGAAGGAGACGAAGCATCTGAAAGTTGTTGAACTGCAGGCAGTATGGGCCAAGGGGTTGTTCCTTGGCAATGGGTGAAAATGGAAGGAGTTTTCTAGGAGAGCAATGTACTGGTAATGTTTATGAAGAGCATGTAGGCAAAAAGCACAGATGAGAGATCAGTGGGGACTTGAGGAGGAGCTCTTGAATGCAACAGGAAGTGGAAGAGCAGCATGGCTTAACCTCAAATATATAATCTCACAAGAACCAGAGGGTACTGGAAGACTTAACTGCGGTCTAAGATAGAGCAGTTCATGCATGGTCAAAAATGACTGAGATAATGAGGTGGGAGTGAGAAAGAAAGGATTATAATCAGCAGGAGGGAAGCAGTTTGATTCCTTCATTGCTCATTCCCAAGCACTCTGATGTTTGGGTGGCATTTCAGTGCCAGAGGTTTCATAAAGAGAGGGTGATGTTGTTGAATGGGGTGCTAGCCAGATCCCACTAAGCCATACTCTTAATGTTGTCATTGTCACAGTTTTTTCAACAGAGCATTCATCTGTTCATAAAGTTGCAATGTTTCAACATTATCACTACTAAGGTCTGGCTTACATTTACTTTCATTTTTTTGGCCAATATAATGGTCTCACTTAGAAGTGTGTGTTTTAATGATTTGGTATTGTTGTACTAGAAGTACAGTCATTAGTAGAAGTGCAGTTATACCAAGACAAAAATCACTTGTGGTGAAATATCCCATTTAGTGCCCAGGAATAGTTGCATTACCATAAGGAGCTCTTCACAGGGTTGTGTGAAGGGTGTATTAAAATGTAGGTTAACGGTATTGGAATGGTAATTCACTACAAGGGTTGTAACATAGGATACAAATTGGAAAGCAATGATGGAAAGGTGCTAATGAGTCTTTAGAGTGGCTTTTGAAT
The DNA here is from genome assembly GCA_028565055.1 of Phoeniculus purpureus. NCBI lineage: Eukaryota > Metazoa > Chordata > Aves > Bucerotiformes > Phoeniculidae > Phoeniculus > Phoeniculus purpureus. The sequence goes on from JAOXOE010032737.1 coordinate 3,439, forward strand.
GTTTTGAGGGTTTTTTTTTATTTTTAAGAATCTTTCTGGTGATCTAGAGCTTTTGTCTTTTTCCAGAAGACACAATTTTTTTAAGTAAACCATGTATTTCATCTAGACACATTCCTGAGCACTTAGCCTCAGTTATTTTCATGACATACCAACAAGGCATTGAAAAAAAATTTCATACTCCTTTCTTCCACTGCACAGAAACAACGGTACAATGAGAGGAATTTGAAGCAAACACATTGTTTTTCTCTTTCCTGTGATAACCCTCCACCAATTCAAGACAACATTGTATTGTATATATTATATACATGTCACTAAAGTATCTTCTGGATACTGCTTCCCTTGAATCCTCAGAACCAGCTTTCTCTTAGTGGGACAGCTTTTAATCTGTAATTTTAATTACAGCTTTTAATCTGTAATTTTGGACTCCAGTTGTTAACATAAGCCATCATACAAAGCATTTGGAATAAGACTGTCAATCTGAAATTGAATACACGTGATTTAAAGCTAAAGTATCTGTTCAAGGCAGAAGGCTTTAGAACAGGGATAATGCACACGTGAGCAGGAAAATAAGGCATGACATGTTGTTATGCTTTAAAAGTTGAGCAGAATCTGTAAGTTCAATTTGTGTGTTTTCTGCAGAAAAGTTTAATGTTTGGGTTAAAAATGTTAAAAAGTATATGTCCCCCCACTCCCCCCTCTCTCCCTACCCTTGGTCACTTCTGTCTTCTTCATTTCTTTTTCGCTCTTGGTGTCTGTCTGGAGCTACACTGCTGCCACTGAGAGAAAATGTTATGCCTTCTGAAGACATGTGAGAGGAACCATCAAGGTCTACTAATTTATCTGTGTTCAACTGGAGAGACAGTGAGAATTCTGAACTTTGAACATTTATCAGGATCAAGACTAAAGTTGCACAACTGCCACAATTTCAGATAACACCAGAAAATGTCGACGATTAAGATGTCATGGACATTTTATCTCAGTTCAGTGTAGACGCATAGTGATGAAACTCCATGTGCCTGTGTCTAAGTCTTGAGTGGGTTTTCTTCTGATGTGTGGTGGGGAGAATGAATTAAAATGTTTAGCGCCTTTCTTCCACAATTTGAGTGAGTAGTTTCACTGCCTGCAGATTCCTAAGTGGTTTTGTTAAACTCTCCCTTTGTGTTTGACACTTTAGCTAAAAGCTCTTGGTTGAAATACAGATGTGTCAACCTCTGCAGCAGTATTTTGGTTGACATACTGTGACAAAGGGTGCCTAAAGACTTCTAATCACATGCTGTGGTCACTTTATAGCTAGGACACAGTCAACTTTATCCAGGAAGGTGCAGTGACAATGATCATTTCTTGATCAACTAGAGACTCATCACCTCAGCTGCATAAATACAGCTGCTTGTTGCAAAATGTACCCATGTCACCATGCTGGAACTGAGCTGTGGATATTAGTGGAGCACTGCTGACTTGATCAGGGTGAAGGTCTGCTCAAAGCTTTTAGGGTTGTATGCTACATCACAATCTTAGCTTTAGAATCAGGAACAGTGTTGTCTCTTGGAAGCATTGATATACAAGGAGTTAGTTTACATTAATTGCTATTCCTACAGAAAGAAGTAGATTGTATTTTATACCCAGAGACACTGCTTCTGTTAGAATAAACATTAGGGTTGCTTAAGTAGTTTGACATGTGCAGTTTACCTGTAGTGACACTCTGGCCCTGCCACATTTCATTCTGTACCTAGAGGCAGATTCTGCATTGGTGAGTTCCAAGAGTAGTTCAGATTTTATATCTTAATTGTCATGAGTTTATGAAAGAGCACAGTATATTGTACTATTGCGCTAGTCAAAGTCTAAGCAGCCTTATGTAGGGACAAATTTTGAAAGTTTGGAAAGGGCTTTGCCAGCATTCTGAAGGCTCAGTATGTAAGTTACTCTGATTTGCTCTGTGTAGTTAAAGACGAAATGTTGAACAGCTTCTATTACATTGGGACTGAAATGTTGTGATCAAGTTAAAAGGGTAGTTGATTGTCAGATCTAAGTGCCTTTTGTTCCCTCTAGCTATGGTCATTGCTTGAAGTATGATTATGTAATCCAATTAATAAAGTAATGAATGGATACCAACCTGGTTTTGGCAGTTAGCAGTAAGTCTGGGAGGAGAAGAACACCAAAGTTGGGTAGCAGTGCAAGTCATTTAGTGAGCTAATAGCAGGAAGGAGGGATCTAAGGGTCCCAGGAATTTACCGCCAACTGTAAATGGAGGGGCAAAATATAACAACCGGATAAACCCCCTAGTTCTCTGGAGAGACCTAGTCATATGGAAGCCTACTCTTCATAGCAGACCCTGTAATATTCTCGACCCATGTTACATACTGAAATAAAATTGACTTAGTGCCAACTTGTATTTTAGAAATGCTCCTGAAGTGCTTTTTAAAAACAAAATAAAACAAAGAGACACACGGACAGTATAAAGCAATTAATAATAACAATGTATTCGTCCAGGATCAAGATACCTTGTTAAATAAAAAGCAAATCAATCTTAAGACTGAGTAAGAATTAAGTCACCAAATGAATACCAGATCTGAGCAATTCTGAGCTCAACTCTGGAAGGCAGAATACAAAATACTGCTGTAAATCTCACCTGAATTCTTTTATCAAACACTTAAATTAATTATCTGAATCTGTTGGTTGCTTCATACTTAGTTCAAAGGGTTATTTTGGGTGCTCCTTGTTTTGATGAAGACTGCATTTTTACAATCTGTGTCCTAGTGGTTACACAGAGCAAAGACACTGCTACATTTTTATTTTCGCACCTTAAAAATTAAGGTCAGGTTGCCCATGCAACTGGTTTGAATATAAGGTGAGAGACATTGTTCCATAAGGAAGAAGCTCTGCTTCCTGTGAGTTTATGCCCTCTCTCTCTCCTCATTGGTTTCCTAAACTTTCTTCCTGTTTGGCTGAGCAAGCAGCTGTCTATCGGTGTGCTGAGTTCATTGCTTGAGTGTTGGCCGCCTGGCTAGCACCATGTGGCATTGCACAAGGCACTGGTTTCTGCATGTTGGCTCCGTGGGAGCACAGGTCCTATGCCTCTCCCATGGCCAGGTGAAAAGGAAGGCACAGAAACATCACCTCTGAAACATCTGCTTCTTGATCAGTTTTAGCAGAAACAGACTGTTGGCTTGCAATATTATTGTGAGAACTAATAGTTGGGTGAACAACATAATTGCTGTACCTTTGTGTCCTTGAGAAACAGGACTAAGGAACAGAAAAGTAAGAAGATACTATAAATACAAGGGCAGCGCAAGCTTTCCAGTTCTCAGTCTTCTGCATGCTTATGTAGTAAGAGCTGGAATTGCAGAGCAGATGTGGCAGTGTTTTGCTGGCATACTGCTTTGCACTAGGAGGGATTTTTTTAGTCTGGAGACAGAAGATGATTGATTAGTCAGCTACTGAAGGAGCTTTTAAAATGTAGATGCAATGACTTGCCTTTCCCCAAATGATAGCTGTTGATATTCAGGAGCAGCAATATTCCCTCAGGTTGCTTGCTGACCCATAAGACAAAGCTTTTCTTCCTCACCCTTAGATTTTGTATGTTGCCTTGCACTGTTTCCCTTAGGGCCAGGCATTTTTGTCCAATCAAGCTTGAATTAGGTCACTGTTAACTAGTGTCAACTTGGAGGAGTCTTGCTGAAGCTGGCAGTCTAAAAAAAATTAAATATTTTCCATGCCACAGAGACTATTGGTCTGTGACCCACCAAAATATCGAAAATCCAGATGCATAAGACCAATTCTGATGAAGCTGGCATAGTCTTATCTGGGTCAATTGTCTTAACAAGACATTATGTCACCAGTTAGGGGAAAACACAATCTAAAACCCCTAAAAATAACTAATGGGAAAAACCTTGCACAACAAAGCTGGTTGCATAGCATTTGATCATCAGAAAAATAAAAATAAAGTCAGACTCATGATATATTTAATGATCTGTATTTATTCCTCTGCTAATCTAAAAACAGGCAAATGTTCTTTTTCTTCTTGGAAACAAGGCAATTCCGGAAAACTTCATATTTTAAGCAGCTCTTCAAACAGTTTTTCTCCTAAAACTTAAGTTTCATTATTTGTTGGGAGGAAAAGCACTATAATTAAAAAAAAAAAAAAATCTGAATTGCTTATAACTCCTTTACCATACCTCATATGTTCACAACTGTTCTCTAGGCTCTCAGAATAGTCACCACTTCTTGTGTTCTGCCACTGAAAGGGATTTCATGACAGTCATTGTGACCTGGCCTGAAGAAGACAGATCTGAAGACATCTGACGGAAAAATGAAAAAGTGGTAGAGGGGAACACATACACTTAAGCTGCATTAGCTGCCATTTTGTCCCAGAAGAGGAGTTACAGCTCTGTAACAATAGCAGAAAATGCCCTAGGGAGAAAAGGAAAGGCAGAAGAATCCAGGTACATTGTATGTATGCAGGCAGCATCCTGCACGTGAAAATATTTCGTGGTGGTGATGCTCGAAGCCTTCAAACACACTGCTCCATTAGGACAGACGTAGATGTTCTCAGCCATCAACTTCCAGGTGTTCTGTATGAAAAAAGTAGAGGCAAAAAAAGAACTGAGTTGGGCGCACTCAAAATACCATGCTGAATCCAATCGCATATGGAGATCTTTAAGACCAGTTAGGATTTGAGAGAGAAAGAAAAAAAAACCAGTGCAGTGCCAAGGTTGCAAAGAAGGTCTCTAAGTCTGCAATGCTGCAAAAGGACAAAACAGTCCTGTTGTCCTTTATCGCAGCAGTATCCAGGAAACCCGAGAAGTTTTCATTGAGAGGATACCTTTGAGCAATGAGATGAAGTACAGCATTTGAGATGCATTCAAGTTCTTAAGGATCTTGAAAATAGTTGTTTGAATCTTTTTTTTCTTTAGCTAAGTGGATTAGAGATTTGGTTGGATTAGAGCCTTAATAAAAACCTATACTGTTTGTCTTTCATCTGTGAAGTGTTTGCATCCTTTTAAATAGACTATTCTTGCTTGCTCCAGTGTTGTCATGTTGATGTGAAACTTTGGAAACACGAATTCTCTCCTTAATTCAATAAAAGGATTTGGAAACCTGAGACTAAGACCCACTTCAAATATAACTGGTATAAATCCAGAGTAGCAGGACTTTATTTCAGTGCTGGTGAAGCACCAGGAGACTAACTCCTTGAAAATTTTTGATGTCTGGATGACTTGTTTATTTGCCTCATGTTAGTTTGTGGTAGTGTAGCTATTATTTTTAAAGCTCAGCCCTGGCCAGGAGGCAGACATTCTGTTCCACATGACAGGGAAACCCAGCGGTGCTTCTTTGAGCAGGAGACAGTTCCTTTGTCTGGAGAGTAAAGGACCACTGGCTACAGCAGTGGTGATCAGAGAGGCAATGTCTGGCCATCTTCACAACTCCGGCAGCCATCTGATTGTTAAATAAGAACGGGTCTTGTGAAGCGAGAGGGAATCTTGTCAAATCTGTAGGTGGCATCGAGTCAACAGGGTACAGTCCAGCCATATTCTTTCCTTTTGCTGTGCTCTTTTCTCTTGTTGTCCTCTGCTGAGTGGCTTGGTGGCATGGTGAGCAGATAAGCCTGTGTGTGTGGTGGAGGTAATGCTACCTGCTCTGTACAAAGGATTCATAAAAACTGTTCCCTGTCACTCTGGATGTCCTTTGGATGTGCTTAACTGGTGAACAATTCAAAGGTGATAACTCGATTATGACAATTTATTGCAGCAATTTATAACTTCAGTCACATACAGGCAATAAGAGAGCAATGATGAAAATGTACTGCAGCCATTTGTCATTTATGTGGGTTGCCAAAACAAGGTCTGTCAAGACGCAAAGACAGGCTACTGACCAGGCAGTGGGAGCCAATTGACAGCTGTGTGGATGAGGACGTCCCAGCTCCAAGTGCTGACCCATGGCATGCCAGACCCTTTTCATGCTCTCTGAATCTGGGAAGGTGTGAGAGGTGCAGTTGTACAGAAAGGTTGTCATGTCAGGTCCAGTTCATGGTCTGAGGGTGTTGCTCATCAAGATGGGCTGAGTTGGCTGACTCCTGGCAGACTGGCACAGCACTTGTGCTTTCCTATTCCCTGCTCCCACCACCCAGTCTGCAGGTCAGGGTTGCTCATCTGTCCTTACCAACGAGTCACAAACCCAGCAAAAATTTTTCTGATGATACAGTGAGACACAACAGCTTGTCAAGAGCTCAGGTGAGCACTAAGGAAGGACTTACAGCAGAGCAGGAAGCAGTGAGACAGAGCGAGCAAGACCCCTGCCGCTTTTGGTGCTAGTGAGACGAGGGATCACCTCCAGTGACTGGAGACGAGACAGTCCCAAGCCTGCTTCCCAGCTGCCTGGGGAAGGGCAGGGTTGTGCCTGCTCCATAGGCAGAAGTCTGTTTCCAAGGGCACTATTGACAGTCACTTTGCAGAGCAGAGATTAGCTCAATAAAGAATGCCTCAGAACAAATCAATGGTGGGTAAGCTTCTGGACCTGGTTATTTTCCACCCTCTGCAAACTTTTGGGTAGCAGAGTAACGCAGGCTGCAGTCCAGCAGGGACAGCAGGGTGTACTTCAACTCTGCCTTGGAAAGAGCTTAAGGAGCCCTCTTACTTTTGCTTCAGTTCAGAAGTGTGGCCTGTTTTCTTCAAGGTACATCTCAACAGCATTTTACATATCCTCCAGGTCAATTTATTCTTCCAAGAACTGTAAGGGTCACCAATAGAGCTGTTCAGATGCCATTACTCTCTTCAATACCACTCCATCCTTAGCCAACTGATCTTTCAGTATTTGTGATGATGGGACTGGTTTTGATTCTTCCTAATGAGAACATCTGGCAGCCTGCAGTGTTTTGTTTCTGCTCTCATAACATATTTTAAAAGAACTGTATTGATCTTTGAAAAAGAGAATTACAAGTTGTAGGACAATTATGACATGCTGAATTGTGTGGTCTACATCAGTACTAGAGAGGTCAAGTCCTATGAGTGAAGGTGAATCTTAGATGACAGAACATCAGAATCACAGAACATCAGGGATTGGAAGGGATCCTGAAAGATCACCTAGTCCAACGTCCCAAGATCCAGGTTCTAATGATAGTTGACAGGCATGTAACATCTCATAGGGTAACACATAATAGTAAAATTTATTGCTTACGTTTTAAGAATCCTGTTTCACCGGCCAGCACAGCCACAAAGAGCTGTCTGGCAGAGAGGGACTTGAGGGTTCTAATTGATAGGAAGATGAATATGAGCCAGCAGTGTGCCCAGGTGGCCAAGAAGGCCAATGGCATCCTGGCTTGTATTAGAA
>JAOXOE010032738.1:0-10761 GCA_028565055.1 Phoeniculus purpureus
CTCAGCAGGGAGATGCTCCCCTCCCTCCATCACCCCTGTGGCTCTGCACTGGGCTCTCTCCAGCAGCTCTGTGTCCTCCTGGATCTGAGGGGCCCAGCACTGGACACAGGATTCCAGCTGGGGTCTCCCCACAGCAGAGTAGAGGGGGAGGAGAACTTCTCTCCATCTCCTAACGACTCCCATTCTGATCCACTCCAGGCCACCTTTGGCCTTCTTGGCCACCAGGGCCCATTGCTGGCTCCTGGCCATCCTGCTGGCCACCAGGACCTCCAGGTCTCTCTCTCTTCCACAGCTCTGTCCCCATCCTGTACTGGTCCCTGGGGTTGTTCTTGCCCAGATGCCAGACTCTGCACTGCCCTTGCTGCAGTTCATTCAATGTCTCCCCATCCAGCAATCCAGCCTGTCTGGTACAGTCCAGTATAGCCCAGTATAACCCAGTACAGCCTGTCTAGGTCACCCTGGATGCTCCAGCACAGCCTGCTGGAGCGTCAGCCACTCCTCCCAGCTCTGTGTCATCAGCAAACTTGCTGACAGGGCTCTCTAATCCCTCATCCAAGTCAATAATGAATAGATTGAACATCACTGGTCCCAGTACCGACCCCTCGGGGGACTCCACAGGCCTCCAACTGGACTCTGTCCCACTGACCACTGCTCTCTGCCTTCTCTCCTGCAGCCAGTTCACGATCCACCTCCCTACCTGCTCGTGCAGACCACACTGCCTCAGTCTGGCCATCGGAGTGGCAGGAACGCGGAGCCGATCGATTAAGAAGCACCAGCGGTGGTTGTCGCCCAACATCAGCCCCACGACGCCGGGATGCCAGGGCCCAGTTGCCTGGCAACGCGAATGGTAGGGACAGGGGACAGCGGAGACAATCCTCTGCCATCTGGACCCTTCTGTGCGATCTATAGAGGCGCCAGCGTCACGTGAGGGAGGATCATCTGCACGCTGCTGTTTCCATAGAGACCCCGGAGGAATCGGCACTGAGAGCCTCTAATTACAGAGGCTGCAGCAAAGCACCTCAAAGGCTCCTTCCATTCATCTCTTCCACTTCATTTTGTGCTTGAGACGCAGAGCAGGAGGCCGGAGTGAGACGCCGAGGAGCTGGGCTGCGCCTGAGGTCAGCCAGGGGGTGTCTTGTATCCCCCCAACTTCAGAGCCAGGTTGGGGAGGGGAGGCAGAGAGGAATGAGTCTGGAGTTGGAATTACTGGTGGTTGATGACAAGCGAAGCCGCAGAAGAGCTTCTTCAATGTCACTTCCCAGTGAGGGTGCCAGAGCCCTGGCAGGGGCTGCCCAGGGGGTTGTGGAGTCTCCTTCTCTGGAGACGTTTCTGACCTGCCTGGACTGTCCTGTGTGACTGGATCTAGGGGATCCTGCTGTCACAGGGGGATTGGACTGGATGATCTTTGGAGGTCCCTTCCAATCCCTAATGCTCTGGGATTCAACACCAGCTCTGTCTCATCTGTGCCGCTGCAGAGAGGAAATCAATACCTGTTCCCAGAGGACCGGCCCCGCACAGCCACAACCTGTTTTCCTTAGGGCTGTGAATTCCCTTCCCTGATCTTTCCCACCAACACAATCCCAGTAAAAGCCCTCCTGGCCCCAGCGAGACCGACGGAATCCCGGCTCTGACACCAACAGCTGTGGCTGTGACTTACCGGGTCGCTCTCGCTGGTGTAGAAGATGTCTCTCGGTGTCTCTGCCACCGCTTGGACGTCCTGGCTGACGACGGCACTTAAGCAACCCCTGGCTGCTGTGTGGAGGGAGTAGCCATGGTCCAGCTGTGGAAAGAGAGGCAGAGAGACAAGAGACTGCTCAGCCAGCAGAGGCTACGGTAAAAAGATCTAGTTAGCCCTTTGCTTTGTGCACTCAGGTTGTGATGGGGTCGAGGTGGTGTGGGGCACAGAAGAGTCTTAGAGGGCAAAGTCATCAGCAGAGTATAAATTGAACAGAGTCACAGGGTCAGGGGGTGGAAAGGACCTTGAAAGATCCTCCAGTCCAACCTCCCTCCCAGAGCAGGGTCCCTCAGAGCAGATCCCACAGGAACATCCAGGGTGGGGTTGGGATCTCTGCAGAGCAGAGACTCCACAGCCTCTCTGGGCAGCTCCAGGGCTCCATCCCCTCCTAGGGAAGCAGCTTTCTCTGCTGTTTCCATGGACCCTCCTCTGCTCCAGCCTGTCCCTGCTGCCCCTGGACCCCACCTGAGCAGAGCCTGGCTCCATCCTCCTGACCCTCACCCTTCCCATCGTTATCAACACCCAAAGGCTCCTCTTCTCCAGCTGAACAGCCCCAGCTCCCTCAGCTTCTCCTCCCCAAGGAGCTGCTCCTCTCACATTGGAGTGTCAAACACACATCAGACCCCGAACCAGCACCTCAGCACTTGCTCCCCTCTTAGAGAGGGAATGAACCACAGGATCCCAGACTGGCTGAGGCTGGAGAAGCCCTCTGAAGCTCAGCCAGCCCAGCCCAGGGCCTAACATCACCCCAGTGGCCAGACCAGGGCACTAAGAGTCACATCTTGCTCTCTCCAGCTCCCTAACAGGAGGTTGGAGGGAGGCTGGGGCTGCTCTCTGATGACAGGACGAGGGGAAATGGCCTCAAGTTGTGTCAGGGGAGGCTGAGATTGGATCTGAGGAACAAGCTCTTTGCTGAGTGGTTGGGCCCTGGAACGGGAGGCAGTGGAGTCCCCATCCCTGGAGGGGTTTAAGGACTGAGTAGATGGAGCACTTCAGGCCATGGTCTGGGGGTCAGGGAACTGCTGGGATGAGGGCTGGGCTCGGTGATCCCAGAGCTCCTTTCCAGCCAGGGTGGTTCAATGATTCTATGATCCAGTCTGTCCTTCAACACCTCCAGGGATGGGGACTCCCCCAAAGCCCTGGGCAGCCCATTCCAGGCTCTGATCCCCAAATCCATGAGGAAGGGTTTCCTAACATCCAGCTGGTTTGTTCTCAACCCCAGACACCAAACTCCTCAGCATGAAGCTGTTTAGTGGGAGACTAAAAGGTTTTAAGTGAGAGCTCATTACAAATTCCCTCCTGGCACCACGTTCCCTTCCTGTTCCCACAGGTTCATCCTCCCAGGGCAGAGCGTTTCGCTGGCCAGAGGCCAGGCAGAGCAGCCTAACCCCGATCCCTGAAATGGCAGCAAACTATCACGTGGCTCCCGGAGCTTCACCAGAGAGTCCGGAGCCGTAAGGTGGAGCTGTTCCTACAGGATTGCACACATCTTGGGCTCTAGGAAAGACCCTGATTCCTAAAAGCTGCCGTCACAAGCTCCGTACGAGCAGGGCTTCATCCCTGGGAACAAGCGATGGTGCAGTTGCCCTCATTAACGGCTGCCTGTCGTTAGGCTCTAGGAAAGAAGCTGTTTAAGACACTTCAGGAGGGTAAACGGTCACAGACGCACCAAATGATTGAGGCTGGAGAAACCCTCTGAGCTCAGCCAGCCCAGACCAAGGCTTCTCATCACCCCAGTGGCCACACCAGGGCACTCAGGGTCACAGCCAGGCTGCCCTTCAATACCTCCAGCGATTGGGACTCCCCCACTGCCCTGGGCAGTCCAGTCCAGCCTCTGAGCTGAGGAAGCCCATGAGGAAGGGCTTCCTAACACCCAGCCTAACCCTTCCCTGGTACAGCTTCAGACCCTGCCTTCTCCTCCTGGTGCTGGGTGCCTGGGAGAAGAGCCTGACCCCAGCTGACTGCAGCCTCCCTTCACGGAGCTGGAGAGAGGCAGAAGGTCCCCCTGAGTCTCCGCTTCTACCAGCTGAACCCCCCCAGCTCTCTCAGCCTTTCCCTCCAGTCCTTTCCCCAGCCTCGTTGCTCCTCTAGACCCACTGCAGCCCCTCCATCTCTTTCTTGAAGGTACAGACTCAGCACTGCCCAGGGACTCAAGGGGAGGCCTCCCCAGTGCTGTCTTCTAACAGGCATCTGGCTGAAGCCCTAGAAGGCCCCAGAGTTTCAGGTGCTGAAGGGAAGGATCTCAGCTTTTACAGCTGTCAGTGGTCCTTCCAGTTCCCAGGACGGCGGAAACACCGGTGGCAGCATCACGCTGATTCAGAACTCACCTTCAGAGGGTGGCAGATCAATCCTTTTAGACTTCTCAGCATGTTTTTCTGCAGAGAGAAGTGGATTTGTTAGGGATTTTATGATGTTTAATGTATCCTTCACATTCCTGTACTATCAGTTCAGTCTCTCAGCTCTGGAAGCATTCAAGGGCTTCTCCACACCTCTTCGTTAGGAGAAAACAAGGGCGACACCTAACAGAGAGGCTTCAATGAGTCTCCCAGCAGCTCCCAGTCCCTGCCAGGGGCTGGCAGAAACCTGGGGAAGGGCTCTGTCCAGGAATTTGTAGGGACAGGAGGAGGGGAAATGGCTGGAAGCTGGCAGAGGGCAGCTTGAGATCAGAGCTGAGGAAGAAATTCTTTGCAGAAAGAGGGCTGAGGCCCTGGATCATCCAGTCCAACCTCTTCCCAGCCCTGCCACCAGTTGAAAAGTGGCTGCCTCCTCTCACTCTCCCTGTCTTCTCCCCTCTCGGTGACTTCTGCGACCTTCTTCGCTTCTCTCTCCATCTTGGGCTGTTGGGAGCTGCATTGCTGCCACTGGGAGAGAAGGTTACGGCTGCTGAGGATGTTATTGCTCCTTAAGGTGAAGAAAACTGATGGCCAGTGGGAAGATTCCCCTGGACCTGGAGAGACTGAGGATTCTGAACCTTGAAGATTAATGAGGATCCAACTGATGTTGGATGACTGCTGGGATTTGAGAGAGAAGCTGCAGCTGTCTGTAACAGATGCTCTGGACACTTCTATCTCAGTTCAGTGTAAGTGACCAAACTCCCTCTGTCTGTGTCTCTGTCTTGTGTTTTTCTATGATGTGGGGAGAGGGAGTGAATTAAAATGTCCTAAGGCCTTTCTTCTCTGAATTCACAGAATCCCAGAGTGACTGAACCTGGAGAAGCCCTCTGAGCTCAGCCAGCACAGACCAGGAGCTAACATCACCCCAGCGGCCAGACCAGGGCACTCAGGGCCACAGTCAGGCTGGCTTTCAACACCTCCAGGGATTGGGACTCCCCCACTGCCCTGGGCCCTGCAGTCCAGGCTCTGATCCCTCTTTCCAGGAGGAAGGGCTTCCTGACATACAACCTGACCATCCCCTGGCAGCCTCAGGCCCTGCCCTCTCATCCTGGTGCTGGCTGCCTGGGAGAAGAGGCTGACCCCCACCTGTCTACAACCTCACTTCTTCAGGGAGTTGGACACAGGAAGAAGGTGCCCCCTGAGTCTCCTCTTTGTCAGGCTGAACGTCCCCAGCTCCCTTAGCCTCTCCCCATCAGCCTTTCCCTCCAGGCCCTTCCCCAGCCTCGTTGCTCCTCTGGACCTGCTGCAGCTCCTCCGTGTCCTTCTTGAAGTGAGGGGCCCAGCACTGCCCCCAGGACTCGAGGGGAGGCCTCCCCAGTGATCCCGGTACAGGGGAACAATCCCATCCTCAGCCGTGCTGGCCACACTCTTGCTGGATGCCAGGATGCCATTGGACTTCTGGGCCACTTGGCCACCCTGCTGGCTCCTGTTCAGCCGGTTGACAGCCGAGTCAGTTGTTTCAGTCCCTGCAGGTCCGGCAGAGGGTCTGTTTAACCCTCCCTTGGTGCCTGATGATTTCGATGGGAGCTCCTGGCTGAAACAGAGCCGGAGTCTCTAACCCCCGGCACCGGCCCCGCTGCCCTCAGGGACCTTCCCCGTCCTCCACCAGGCCCATGTGCTCCCACCGGGCCCTGCGATTCTCTCCACCCGGACTCGCTCGAGAGACACTAAAAGCCGGTCGCGGCTCTCGCAACTGGAAAACACCGTCAGAAACCGTCGGAGAGGACCCGAAGGCCACGGGCCTCCCCGCGGCCTTCCCCGTGCGGAGCCTCGGAGTCGCCTGGAGCGGCGAGAGCGGGAGGTCGCAGGGTCCCGCAACGGCCGCAGCCGACCGCCCTTCCCCCACCCGTCCCCCGGCTCCTCCCTCCCCGGTACCGGCAGCGCGCGCGCGCCCGCCTCTCACCGGCTCCGGGTCTCCTCCGCGCGCGTGCGCGCTCCCGCGGCCTCTACGGCTCCCGAGTGGGGCCAAGAAAGGGGCGTGAACGAGGCGGAGGCGGGGGCGGGCCCGGCGGCGCGGGGAGGGGCGGGGCGCCGGGGCTCGTCGCTCGCGGTGGAGCAGGAGCCGCCGCCATTTTGGTTTCGCCGCCTCGGCTCCGCGCAGGGCCGCAGCGCGGCCGCTCGGTCCGTCCGGGTCCCGCCCTGGCGCCGTCCGCGGGGGGCGGCCGGGGAGATGCGGCGCGGAGGAGCCGGTGCTGGGACCCGGCCGAGCTGTCGCTGACACGGTAAAGGGGGAGCGGGCGGGGAGAGCGCGGGGGGACCGCCTCAGGGCCTCTGGAGCCCGGGGGGAGGGGAACGGGAGCAGCCGGGAGCCGCCACGGGGCCGCCCAGCCCCGCCCCGCATCCCCCCCTCCGTCTCCGCCGAGCTCCCGCATCACCCCCCAACCCCGCGCCGTGGCGCTCAGAGGGTCCCTTCACGGGGGTGTCCCCGGCCGCGGGGCTACTGCGGGGGGGATCCCGGTGCTGGCGGCGGCGGGGAGGCCCCGCAGGGCCCGGAGCGGGGCGGGGGGGATCGCTGACAGCCGGGCCCGCGCCGGGAGGGAGGGAAGGAGGGAGGGAGGCGACGCGGGGAGTCCCCGGCGCTGGGGGGTCCCGCTGACAGCAGCGGGGTCCGCAGCGGGGCCCAGGCCCGCGGCAGCCGCGCTGAGGGGGCTCTGGCGGGCCCCGGGGCTGCTGTCACCTGCCGGCCGGGCCAGGGACGGGCCGGGAGGAGCCCCGGGAGTCCCCTCTCGCCCCGGGCCCGCTCGGGTTTCAGGAGGTTTCTGGGCTCCGGGCTCTTTGCAGCCCCCGAAGTTTAATCCTTCTGTAGGACAGAGGTGGCAAGCGGTGGCTCCTGCCCCTGGGGAAGGTGGAGGGGAGGGACGATGGGCCTCTGTGGCAGCTTTTCGAGGGGGAGATGGTGTTGGCTGGTTTACTGGGTCAGTGGCTCATAGACTGCTCTGCTCGCAGCCCTCCCCACGAGAAATCAGGCTCCTGGAATGTTAACGTCGTTGGATTTTTCACGCTATTTTAGTGTCAGTAGACTGGTAATTTGGGATGAGGTGGTTGAGCCTCGCGTAGCTCCACCGTAGCCAGCTCTCAGGTCAGAAGCCGGGATGGTCCTCTCTATTGTCTCCTGACTTTTTTAACTTGTGTTTCTTTGGCCCTCGGTTTGTGGTTCTTTCACCCTGTTAATTACCTTGCAGAGAGCTATAGAAACTCCTTGGAATGTGGGTTTCCATCAGATGGCCTCGGGACACAAGATTCTGGCTCTCCTGGTAGTTTGTGTGTTGTCAGGAGCCGGTAGGGGAAACTGCAGGCAGTGGGTTGTTGCACTGGCTTCTCAGTCGTGTTGGGAGACGTGAGGGGAGCAGGGGCTGCGGGATGGATACGGTGAAGATCTGAGACTTCACCTTCTTATGTTTGAGTAGTTCTCACCTTGTTTTACGTCTTTCATTGTTGATTTTCATCGTCTTCCTCGCGTTAATGTAGAATGCACCTGCACAAGCAGCATTTTACAAGGGCACAGGGGTTTTGAGGTGAATCCTCAAAGGCTTTTGCTGCACATGGTCATCCTTAAGGACCTGGAGACCATCCGTGGAGCCGCTGCCTCTGCGTGAATGGGGAAGCTCTAGCAGCTGGTTGAACATATGGGTAGAGATGGGCTCTAAAATCATCATCTGTCGGCCTCCTCGAGTTCTTCAGAAGCGTTTTTTGCTCGGAACTTAAAGCTTCCGTCGCTTTCCTGAACTGCTGGAGAGTGTAAAAGAGATTCCTCTTCTTTCGGGGGGGAGTCTAGTGACATCTTGGTGTTAAAGACAGAATGATCACAACTTCTTTTGGGACTCAGGTTCTGCTTTATTGCTGCAGGGAAGGCAGCAGTCGTCCAACAGTCACTGAGTGTTGGAGTGATGATAGAGAGTCAGATTGTTGGAGCCACAACTTAGCAAAGAGCAGCCGCTTGTTTGCAGTTGTTTTCGCAAGTTTTCACTGCCCTTTGGGATGCAAAAAGTCATTCAAACACCTGCAGGAGCCTGGCTGATTGATGTAAAGCTGTTGTCACAGTGAAAAAGAGAAACAGCCGGTGTAATGACTGAGCTGCAGTTGCTTTGCAGTCCGTGGTGTTGTCAAATGGATTCTTGACTCTTGTTTTTCAAATCTTTTTCAATAATTGCTGCTACTGGCAGGAGGGCTACTTTTGCCGTCGTAAAATGAGCTCAGGTGGCCTGGAAAGCCGATGGGATCCTGGCTTGGATCAGCAAGAGAGTGGCCAGCAGGGCTGGGGATGGGATTGTCCACCTGTCCTGGGCACTGGGGAGGCCTCCCCTCGAGTCCTGGGGGCAGTGCTGGGCCCCTCACTTCAAGAAAGAGATGGAGGGGCTGAAGCGGGGCCAGAGGAGCAAGGAGGCTGGGGAAGGGACTGGAGGGAAAGGCTGCTGGGGAGAGGCTGAGGGAGCTGGGGGCATTCAGCCTGGAGAAGAGGAGGCTCAGAGGGGGCCTTCTTCCTGTCTCCAGCTCCCTGAAGAAGGGAGGTTGCAGTCAGGTGGGAGTCAGGTTCTTCTCCCAGGCAGCCAGCACCAGGATGAGAGGGCAGGGCCTGAGGCTGCCAGGGGATGGTCAGGTTGTATGTCAGGAAGCCCTTCCTCCTGGAAAGGGTGATCAGAGCCTGGACTGCAGGGCCCAGGGCAGTGGGGGAGTCCCCATCCCTGGAGGTGTTGAAAGCCAGCCTGACTGTGGCCCTGAGTGCCCTGATCTGGCCAATGGAGTGATGGGGGGCCCTGGTCTGTGCTGGCTGAGCTCAAAGGGCTTCTCCAGCCTCAATCACTCTGGAATTCTGTGATTTTTATGGCTGTTCACATTCAGTTTGTCATCTCTTGTAACACAAACAGTCACTCTGACAGGTGTCTCTGCCTCTAAACATTCAGGAAACACTCACACAGGTGATCCAGGCTCCTTGAACTTCTGATTCAGTGTCGCTCCTTGAACTTCTGATTCAGTGTCATCCAGTGATCCCTGTTGCTGCTCAGGATATGTTACTGGAGAAATAGAGTAGAGGTTTTATGACAAGTTTTGTCTCCTTTCTGAGAAAGAACCTCTGGATATTCAGATGATCAAAGGGCTGGAGCCCCTCTGCTCTGGGGAGAGCCTGAGGGAGCTGAGGCTCTTCAGCTGCAGAGGAGGAGGCTCCAGGGGGACCCTGTAGAGACCTTCCAACCCCTGGAAGGGGTCTGTGATGAGACTGGGGAAGAACTGGAGCCCGTGGTGCTGCTGCTCAGGGCACAGCTCTGGTGGGACCTTAGAGCAGCTCCCAGTTCCCACAGAAGGCTGGAAGAAACCTGGGGAAGGACTTTGTCCAGGAGTTTGTAGGAACAGGAGCAGGGGAAGTGGCTTGAAGGTGGCAGAGGGCAGCTTGAGACCAGAGCTGAGGGAGAAATTCTTTGCAGGGAGGGTGCTGAGGCCTTGGCCCAGGTTGCCCAGGGAGGTTGTGGCTGCTCCCTCATCCCCGGCAGTGTTGAAGGGCTGGTTGGATGGGGCCGGGGACACCCTGAGATGGTGAGAGGGAGAGGTGTCGCTGCCCCTGTCAGGGAGTTGTCACTGGGGGAGCTCTGAGCTCCCTCCCAGCCCAACCCAATCTGTGATTCTATGATGTTGTAGCTGACTTCCATGGCAGAATAACAACAGGGACCGTGAGAGAAGGGGTTGTGGCAGCATATTGTATTATGGGATCTAACCTGACCCTCCCCTGGCAAGCACTGGTTGTATTCTGGGATTCTGGGCACTCAGCTCAATTTGTTTCATGTCCCTGAAGCCAGGGAAAGAGCAAAAGCAGCAGCAGAAATGAAAGTGATGAAATAAAAGCAGGTAAAGAAATTACCTTACCTAATATCATGGGGATAAGGAGGCAGGAGGGGAGACAAACCTGGGAACTGGCTGTAGGAGTCAACCCTCGGTATCTTTCTGGTAGAGCAGGGAGTTGGAAGAACTGAAATCTTAGCAGGTGATGGGCAAAGAGGGCTTTGGAATGAAGGTATCGGAACTGCTTATGGCGTTGGAAGAATCATTAATGAGCACTGCTTGGTTCCAGGTAGCACAAAATGGATGGTAAAATCATTCCTGGTTAATCTGCTGTGGGGAGGAGCAACTCCAGGAGAGGCTTGGGATCTGTGGAATCTCCTGGATGAGAGAAGTTGGATGGATTCTGTTTCTTAGTGCACTTGTTGGTCACAATATGTACAGAGATTTGGTGCTGGATGGTTCTTGAAGGATCAGTGTTGCCATCAGCTGAAGGGGCTCTGGATGTGGATCAGGACTCAGAACAGTCCCCAGGGAAATGGCAGCTTCTTTGATCACAATCTTTTTAAGTCAAAAACGTTGCTGTTGCTTTGGAAAGACCTGCTGTGGGTCTGCAGAACATGAGCAGTGGCATGGAAGTTGCTGAGCAGAGTTCTTGGCCAGGTGTAGACTCATAGAGTTGGAAGGGACCTCCAAAGGGCACTCCCCAGCCCAGCCCAGCTTGCCTAGAGCCCCAGCAAACCTGACCTTCAATGGCTCCAGGGATGGGGCCTCCACCAGCTCCCCAGGGCAGCCCCTGTTCCAGGGATCCCCCACCCTCAGATTCAACAACTTTCTCCTCAGCTCTGACCTCCCTCTGCCCTT
>JAOXOE010032739.1:0-10761 GCA_028565055.1 Phoeniculus purpureus
TCACTGCTGCAACTTCTTTGATTTTATACCTGTGACTTTGACAATACTCACAACCCTTCTGCATTTACAGGGCATGATGATTTATTTAGGTGATTATGCCACCAACAGTATTTTTAGACTGTTTTAAACTGATGCCAAATTCATTCTGAATTCATTTAGGAGTAAATCTATGCACAAAAATGATAGCACGCATTTACTAATGCTGATAATGATTTTATTTGAATAGTAGATTACTTGTGATAAAACCCCACATCTGTTAATCAAAGGGATTGCTTAGTGTTTAATAAAAAATATGTGTGTGAAGCTTTATGGTAAGAAATACTTCTTAATGTTCTATATTATCGCTGAAAACAAAAGACTGACGCGTTTCCTCTGTAACGTGCTTTCTTCTGGGAAATGATTCCCAGCATTCGTGTACAATACCTAATTGATTTCATTCATTGACATTGTCAAAGGTGGCACAGTAAACCTCCAAGAAACACTGCTCGCACCACCGTATGTTCAGAACAAGATGTTACTGGCAATTTTCTCTTTGCACGCGCCGCAATGCAGTTCCAACAAAAAAGTG
The DNA here is from genome assembly GCA_028565055.1 of Phoeniculus purpureus. NCBI lineage: Eukaryota > Metazoa > Chordata > Aves > Bucerotiformes > Phoeniculidae > Phoeniculus > Phoeniculus purpureus. Next base: position 569 of record JAOXOE010032739.1, read on the forward strand.
TGCCGTCTCTTTATTCGGATGTCCAGCACCACTTTCTATCTAAGCTGTCTTTTGTGGTTTTGCATAGTTTTTCCTTTGAGACATTGGCTTACATAACATGTACAGCAACTGAGGAAAAGCATTTCTGCTAACATATAAAATACTAAAGCCTCATGTTTATTATTTCGACTACTTCTAGTCGTCTGAATCCCATCTTTGTCTCTACACGTAACAGGTGTACGTACGTGCATTCCATATCCTATATGCACATAAAGTCGTTCATAACCGGATCTCTTTTAATAAATATTTTCTGTGCTCTACGCCCAAAAGTATTAATTTCTAAAAAGAGGTTCCAGAGGAGTACAAAAGTAATTGGAAAGATTTGCTGCAGGAAACACCGTCTGAGATACATTATCTACAATCTAGGTTTCCACCTGAAACGGAGCATTTGAGCAAGAACACGGCCATTACAAGCAGAGTCACAAACCACTGGTATGATTTCTTACTAAGGAAGATACATTTGTTGAGTAGCTAAACCTAACTGATGACAAGGAACAAGAGCTGGCACAATCTGTCAAGAAAAACTTGACAAATCGGAAATAATTTAATTAGGATGAGCTACGGTACGGTGCAATAATTTCCTGTTCTTTTAGTGTGTTAGCAGATAGGTCTCTGGTGTTTCCACAGCAAGAAAGTCTTCTTGGAATACAGAGCTTGTGTCTAGAGAAGCCTAAGTGAAGTTCCTAGGAGAACCACTGAGTACCTGCAACCGTGTCATTCCTAGCAGACCTTTCTTGTCTAGATTTCCTGTATGGTACAATAAAAGAAGAGTCACTGCAGAATGGATTTTCCTGCTTGGTCATTTTGGAGGCTTTTATGACGTCTTGAATAAGTCACTTCCTTAACATCCCAAGTCAACAGAGGCCACTTTTTCCATACCCTTGAGTAGTCACTACTTCTGAAACCTGTAAGTAGCAGTGCAATGTATTTGCAAACCGTCCCCTAGTAATTTTTCCAAGAGTCCCAGAAGGCCATTTGAACGTGTAGTTGAAGCAAGAACTCTGCTTTGGTACTGTATCATGCTTGCTCCAGGGTACTTGTAGACCTCATTTGGAACGGGAAGCTGGAATATGGTGCTCCGTAGACAGCGACTGACAGAAGATACGTTGCCAGTGAGAAGCCTTAATAGCACTTGCATTTTCAGAATTAAAATGAAAAATCAGAGGCTTACACAGAAGACAGAAACTGCTTGCAGTGAGGAACTGTGTGATTGCTTTGGTTGCTGTAAATGCTGGGGTCTTCTGCAAGAATTGTTGACCATAAGGGAAAGGTTCAATCTACAAAAATTTGTTCCATGAAGGTTGAGTTCACCTTTCCATATTTTCGTTTGATCAGTTTATTGACTGCTTCAGATGAGACTTGACACTACAGAAGTTTCTGTGTGCTTTAATCTTGACTGCACTGGATTTTACAAGAAAAGAATTTTTAGTGGTCGTTGCTCTGAAGGTGAAGAGGAAATTGGCAAGCAGGTGCTTCCCAGTCAAGTTTCAGATTTGCAGACTTTGTGTTTAAAAAGTAATTCATATACTCTTATTGCTTTGTAATAAAATGTTTTCGAACTGAGGACCTGAGAAAACTTCCACATGACACGCTTTGTACAAGTGGTAGAGATTGTTCCTTCAGCCAGGGTTTGGTCTTCCTCTGTGTTACACGTACAACGCTAGTGAGCTAGTTAAGCACTAGAAAAACATACCTAGAAGGTGTAACTTACTCATCACTCAAACCAAGGAAGTGGGACACAGCCTGGACATCAGGTGTCTTAACTGCTCAAATATTATACTATCAGCTACACCTAAATAAATAATAGCAATTGTGGAAGAGATACTGCAAGTGGCTATTGAAAACACTTCAAAGTGAGGTAGCTGGGGAAAAAAAGAAAACATTACAGGAATAATAAATATGGAAAAGCCATAACTGAGGGTAAATTACTAAAAATAAAACCAACCTCTACACAACCAATGACAACCCTTCACGTCTTCACAGCATCAGCTCTTGCGGAAAGAACCACATCAAGTCTGGGTTTTTTTCACCAGACAGGTTCTTATTTGGGAAAGAGGTTTATTTCTGAGCTTTCACTGAAGATATATGTCTGAACAGAAAGTCTGCATTAGCATCAAGCTTTCAACAAATTGAAGTCAATTTCTCAGCAAGTCTATTATCCACAATTAATTGCACTGGTTAATGTTCTGTTCCACATACTCTTGATAGAGTTAACTGTCACTCTGTAACTGCTGCCTGCACTGTAAATGACACGGTGTTTTGCTGTAAAGAGTGGGAAATGTAGAGAGGCTTGTTTTGTCACTTAGGAGAACTCTGATTTTCATTCCTAATTGTGCCTTAAGTGAATACCACAGACAGTCCCTGCTTTAGTCCTACCTGCAGTCAAAAGCTATAAAACAATCCCCCTGCAGACAGTGCTTAGAGAAAATTCATGAGATAAATGAGGATCTCAGTTGGCTAAGAAACCAAATTACAACTCCAGCCTGGGAACCAAGGTGGGGGTCATCGGTGGGGCAAAGTGATTACTGTGGCATAATTGCAGTAGTCAGGGATAAATCAATTTGGTTCATTCCAAGTGACGACAAGACCTCAATCTTTGTATCTACAAGCAAGCTGGTATGCGAAATTAAGTTGAAGGTGGGAGTGAAAAAACAGAAGATATTGTTAGAAGACATTTATAAATGTTTCACCGGTATCATCTAATTAAGTGATTCAGGGAAATTGTTCTCAAGGTTTTGCAAATCCAACGAGGAAATGTCCTATTTTGGATACAAGTCTGTAGTCAGCAATGACCACGTGTCATTTATGAAGGGAATGACATTAAATATATGCATCTCTGTTGAAGTAGGATGGGATAAATGTCACGAGGGCATACTCCCTAAGAGCAGTGCTTGGTTGTCAACAGGGAAAACCCTTCTGCAACTGAGCTATCTGAAGTCAATCTCGATAAAGGGCAGAAAACATGCTCATTATATCTTCACTAATATTTCTGCATCTGTTTGCTTGCTCAGATCAATGCCGTCTTCAAACCTAGCGATGTAATTTGGCTTATTTAGAAAAAAATCAATCTGAAAAGAACTTAACATGGTATTTCTTTCTTTAATGATGATGGTGGGAGATCGATGTTCTAGTTTAAGCAGCCTAATTATTGGTTTATTCCACCAGTCATCATCATGACTTTGTGAAGTCGGCGCTACAAGAAAGAGAGTGGTAAATGAAAACGTGTCTGTCAAAACATCTTTCACCCTAGAACTGAAAGTGATCACCATACATTATTAGAATCCCACTGCTGAGAGAACACCTCCCAGGTTGCATTCATTCCCACAGGTTATTTGTCTGTAGCAGTAAATGATGCGCTGTGCTGATGGGATATGTCTCTCTATTTCCAGTAGGCAAAAGCATGGTAACCCTGGAGACTCCACCCTTGAGTTTGTGAAGGCCTGAAGTGCAGTAGGTGGAGCACAAATGTCCCCTCACACCAGAGAATAGCTGCAAAAAGACAACTTAAAAGGGTGATGTAAAGAGGCAATTGGAAAAATTGGGAGGGAAGAGAAAGACACTGACCTGGGGATGAAGGCAGAAGAGGGTTTAGGGTTTATGGCAACTTGGGCAAGGGTTGTGCAACAAACAAAGGGAAGAGATCAGCCAAACATAAGAAAGGAGAGAGAAACTATTTAACATAAATAGGAAAAGAATTGTACAAAAACGGCATGAAAGGTGTGATTTGGATCAACAATAATAAATGCAAATAAAAAATGGACATATTTGGATTTAAACTTCTGTGATACTGTGTTAATTAGATATAGCTAATCTTAATCTTGCTGAATTTAAAAATTAGTTAATATTAGTATACTTCTGTTGCCACCTACAAGATCCATGCAGAAAGGTTAAAAACTGATGTCCCACAAGGAAGCGAAGGAGAAGGAATTAATATTTGCAACCCACATCACAGTCACTGATGGGCAGAAAAAAGAGGAAGAAGCTATACAATCATCAGGACTGGCATCTTGGCAGGTTTTAAACGTCTCCAAAGAAGGAGACTCCACAACTCCCTCGGGCAGCCTGTTCCAATGCTCCGTTACCCTCACTGTGAAGAAGTTCCTTCTCATACTATATGTGGAAGCTCCTATGTTCCAGCTTACACCCATGGCCCCTTATCCTATCACTAGATGACATTGAGAAGAGACTGGCTCCATTCTCCTGACACTCAACCCTCACATATTTATAAACATTCATGTGGACACCCCTCAGTTTCCCTCTCTCCAAGCTAAAGACACCCAGCTCCCTCAGCCTCTCCTCACAAGGGAGGTGCTCCACTTCCTTCATCATCCTTGTTGCTCCACGCTGGACTGCCTCCAGCAGCTCTGTGTCCTTCTTGAGCTGAGGGGCCCAGAACTGGACACAATACTCCAGATGTGGTCTCATCAGGGCAGAGTAGAGGGGGAGAAGAACCTCTCTCAGTCTGCTAACCATCCCCATTATGATCCACCCCAGGATGCTGTTGGCCCTCTTGGCCACAAGAGCACATTGCTGGCTCATAGTCGTCCTTCTGGCCACTAGGACCCCCAAGTCCCTTTCCCCTACACTACTCTCCAACAGGTCAGTCCCCAATGTATACTGGTACCTTGGGTTGTTCTTGCCTAGATGCCAGACTCTGCACTTACCCTTGTTATACCTCATTAAATTGCTCTCTGCCCAGCTCTCCAGCCTGTCCAGGTCCCGCTGAACAGCAGCACAGTCTGCTGGGGTGTCGGCAACATACTTTGGAAAGCAGCACCGAGATTTCCCATAAGGACTGCAAGGCAGTTCCATCTTCTCCGCATTTCCCACCCTGTTGTCTGTTTGTTTTCCTCGCCATAACATCTATCCCACATCGCTGAGAGATTTCACAATTGGAAACCTGCTATAAATTATGACACCAAGTTAAAGGACTGCAGTGTTTGCTCTGTGCTATTTTTTTCAAGGGACATGGGGTTAGCCACCTCTTTAAAATAAGCCCTCGGGGTTTTTTCCCTTCTATTTATACACTGATGTTTGTTAAAGCTGTCTTTAGAAACTGAAAAATAAAAAATAAGAGTATTTCTGTCCTTCCTGCTTTTTACCCCTTTCCACTTATCTTCCATTGAATTCCTAGAGAAACACAAACTTCTGGAAGTGCTTGCAGAAAATAATCTTCAGCAAGCTCTGCCCTCGTGACCGGTGGTGACTCCAGATAAAAAGGCAGTCGCTCACGTTTCTATTCCCTGGTGGCTGACTGAGACCGCAGATGCTTTAGCACCACTAGTGCCAGCCAGCATCACTAGTGCCAGGGCTGAGGGCTGAGCTGGCCTCTGGCTCCCACCAGAAAATGGAAGCAAACAGCCTTGAGTTACATAGATCAGAATGGCCAGCTCTGCCCGGCTCTGGGAGCAAGGAGAGAACCAGATACTCATATGGCTGGATCTCAAAAGATCACATAGTCCAGACTCATATCCCAAGGCGGGATGATTATACTTAGGTCACTCTTGGCAAAAGCTTGTCAAACCTCTTCCTGAATGCGGGCTGGCGATTCCACACCCTCCTCAGATACTCCTGCGTGTCATTATCTTACTGTTTGTCTTCCAACATCCAGTCCAGTCTCCTTTTCTGCAATTTAAGCTCATTACTTGTCTTATCCATCATGGATATGGAGAACGATTTATTCCCCTTTTCTTCCCAGCCACGCTTCACGTATTTGACAGCAGTAACTTCATCCCCCTCAGTCTTCTCTAGACTAAAGAAAGAGTGTTTGTTCATTCTTCCCTCCTACCTCTGTTTTTCAGGACCTCTGATTATTCCTTTGGTGTTCTCTAGACCTTGTCTGGAGCGTAGCATCCATGACTGGACATCACACTCCAAGTGCACCTCTGCAGAGAACTGAGTAGGAGGATTATCTGTAGGGTACGTGCCTGGGTAACTCAGGTTTGAATTCTGACCTAGAACACCTTTCAGATCTTTTTATCCAGAATTGTCACTTGGGCAAAAAAATTACCACCCTATACAAATAGAATCACAGAACCAATTATTCCTGCTGATGGCCAGGGATGGAACTGGACTGTCCTGACTGAAATAAATCCTATTTGTAAGACCATGTGTCTCCATACATTTTAGCTGTAACTTTATATAACCCTTCCAGATATAGGATAGGTTCTCTTCCTCCTCTACTCTGCCCTGGTGAGGCCACATCTGGAATATTGTGTCCCTCAGATCAAGGAGGACACAGAACTCCTAGAGAGAGTCCAGCGCAGAGACACGAAGGTGATGAAGGGAGTGGAACATCTCCTTGATGAGGAAAGGCTGAGGATGCTGGGCCTCTTCAGCTTGGAAAAAGGAGACTGAGGGGTGACCCCATTGACGTTTATAAATATGGAAAGGGTGAGTGTCAGGAGGATGGAGCCAGGCTCCGCTAAGTGTCATCCAATGATAGGACAAGGGCCAATGGGTGTGAGCTGGAACAGAGGAGGTTCCACATAAATACGAAAAGGAACTTCTTCACAGTAAGGTTGACAGAGCAGTGGAACAGGTTGCCCAAGCAGGTTGTGGAGTCTCCTTCTCTGGAGAAGTGTAAAACCCACCTGGCCACATTCCAGTGCGACTTGATCTAGGTGATCCTGCTGTGGCAGGGGGATTGGACTGGATGACCTTTCGAGGTCCCTTCCAGTCCCTAATGTTCTGCAATTCTCTATCCCTTTGTCCAAGCTCTTCATAATCCCCTTAAATCAGACTGGCCCGGTACAGCCTTGCAATCAGCCCTTCTTATTCCACCTTTCCTTGATTACAGCAGAACCAATAACTGTTCACACCGTGTGGTTTCCAATCAATATTGCATCATCCCAGAGCAGCTGCCAGGCCACAGGTTCCCTTTATTTGCTGAGCAGCACTGTGTGACGCCGTGACGAAAGCCGCAGCACCGTCACAGTGCGGGGCTGCTGTGGCTTCTCCCTTATCAGCTGGGCTTTTTCACTCTGTCATGAGGGGAAATTAGACCTGTTTTACACAATTTGTTTTTGAGAAACCTCTGCTGGCCATTACTCATCTCTTTGTTTTGTTTTAGGTGCTTACCAAAGTTTGATTGTTTGTTCCAGCATTTTTCCGGGAATTGAAGCTAGACTGAACAATCTGTAATGCGTGGCTCCTCCTTTTTTCCCTTTTAAAGACAGGAACTACGACAGCACTTTTCCAGGCTTCCAGGGCTGATCTCCAGGCTCTGTAACATCCCAGATGCAGGGCAAGGTTACACCTAGAGCTGTTGTGGTCAAATAACTGGCTGGAGCAATTGCCTTAAAAAGACCAGCTGGATGAGGCCCTTTATGGGCAGATTGGGCTGGCTTCACATTCACAAGCCCTGGTCCTCATGGGGGACTTCAACCACCCCGATATCTGTTGGAAAGACAACACAGCAGGGCATAAACAATCCAGGAGATTCCTGGAGTGCAGCAAGGAGGCTTGAAAACATGGATTAGTGGCCATAGTGGCACTGGGTTGACAGTTGGACTTGATGATCTTGGAAGTCTCTGCCAACCTTAATGGTTCTGTGAGCTGATGAGGAGAGGTTCTATGCTGGACCTTGTCTTCACCAACAAGGAGGGGCTGGTGGCAAGGGTGAAACTCAAGGGCAGCCTGGGCTGCAGTGATCATGAGGTGGTGAAGTTCATGGTCCTTAGAGCAGAAAGGAGGGTACCCACCAAGTTTCCTACTCTGGACCTCAGGAGAGCAGACTTTGGCCTCTTCAGGAATCTACTCTGTAGAGTGCAGTGGGATTGAGTCCTGGAGGAACTGGGAGTGCAAAGAGCTGGTTAATATTCAAAGACCACCTCCTCCAAGCCCAAGAGCACTACATCCCTACAGACAGACAGTTGGCAAAAATGCCAGGAGGCCTGTGTGGATGAGCAAAAACTCCTGAGCAAACCCAAGGGTTCTGAGGGTTCTGGTGGATGCAGTTGCTAGACCCTTATCTGTCAGATCAGACTTGGAAAAGGAGAAACATAATCCCCACCTCTGTGCCTGAGCAAGATCATGGAGCAGGTCCTCCTGGAAACTGTAGTGAGGCAGATGGAAAACAAGGAGGTGACTGGTCAGAAGTGATAACAAATGCAAAAGAGGTATGAAACACTCTGGGACTCTGGCCATGAACTGGCCATAGCCCTTCTTCCACTCCAGAGAGTCACTTGGTTCTTCCTCTTCCTGTTAAAGTGGTGATAGAGAAATTACTTGTTCCTTCAGAATTCCCTTGCTAATTGGATCCTGTTTTGCTGCCTGACCTTCTGCCCTCACGTGTCCAGCCCAGCTTCTACAGGCTTTTTTCACTGAGGCTGAGCTCAAAGAAGAGCTGGTGATTACTCTGAGTCAATCTACTTCACATCTCCCATGACCTCTCTAGTTTTGGGGAGCTGGTGCTGGTTGCTGTTCTCTCCAGCGTGCTTCGTGCATTGTTAAAACCTCTCACTTGCCCGGAGTCCAAACTGATGTGCCTTTGATGATGAAGCCACTGAGTGAGTAGCTTCAGTGGAAGCTCTGCAGGTTTATCTTGGTCTAGGAAAGATCAGAAGCCTGACCTTTGTTTCCACCTCTTACCAACTGTTAGGTTCCACCTGGGAACACTCAGTCTCCACTGCACAGGTTTGGTTTAACCTCCTGTTCTTACTGTAAGTGAGGGGTGCAAGTCACGGAATTGTCTGACCCAGACCCAAATTTTATGTAGTCCCAAAGGCTAGAAACACTGCAAGTGTTTACAGCCAGAAGTGTTCTTCAGATTAATCTCAACTGCTCGTTAGAAAAACATCTTTTCCTATCTGGGTAGGTTTTTTTTGCTGGCCTCTCTCTCAGCTGTCCTGCCAAGCTTGAAGGAAGGGGGAATGTGTTTGCTTATGTCTGAAAAGCTCCACATTCACACAACCAGAGTCATCTGCTGCTGGTGCTGGACCAATAGCTTAGCTGCCATTGTCATGTATCCTTCTCACAGAATCACTGAACATTGGGGAGTGGAAGGGACCTTGAAAGACCATTTAGTCCAATCCCCCTGCCACAGCAGGATCACCTAGAACATGTCCAGGCGGGTTTTAAACGTCTCCAGAGAAGGAGACTCCACAACCCCACCGAGCAGCCTGTTCCAGTGCTCTGTCACCCTCATCGTGAAGAAGATCCTTCTCATATTGGTTTGGAACCTCCTATGTTCCAGCCATTGCCTCTTGTCCTACCGTTAGATGACACCAGTAAAGACACTCCAGATCTGGCTGCCTGAGGAAGCTGGTGCCATGGCAGCAGCTCAGTAACTGCAGCAGGGTCACTGGAGTATAATGGGGCTCTTTCAACAGAGCAGCCAGAAGGGGAAGGAGTTCAGACAATTTTTCTGTTGCCCACGAGGAAGTGAATTTCAGATAGTGCTTTGGTTCCCTTTGGTTATGATTCACCGTAAATGAACGGCGAAAAACAATCCGTTGGCAGCGCGGCCGTGCAAGCGGGGACTGCCGCAAGCACAGGCTCAAAGGAAAAAGCAGAGAAAGCTGGCCCCTTGCCTAGCAGTGAGTCGCCTTCCTTCCCATTCTGCTGCTTTTGTTTTTAGGGTTCCTGTGTGTTTTGCAGTGTCAGCCACTTGCCAGAGAGGAGAAGGCAGCCTTGCATGGGTTTTAGTGAAGCTCGAGACCCCAGCCACCTCCTAGACCCTGGACTAGGACATAGTCACTGTGCTCACAGCTGTTAAACCAAAGCCGTTGTCTAGATCATACAGCAAGTAACAGAACACCCTGCTGATACGCTGTGGAGCAGGGCAGCTCACACAGTATTTATGAATTGCCAGAGGTTAAGACTAGAAGGAGCAAACCATAATACTAGAAGGAGCTCCATTTCGTAGTCAATGGAGCTAGATCCAGTTGGAGACCAATAACAAGTGGTGTCCCCCAGGGGCCAGTGCTGGGGCTACCTCCTGTTCAACATCTTCATCAATCATCTTGATGAGGGGACTGAGTGCACCCTCAGTAAGTTTGCAGATGACACCAAATTGGGAGGGAGCATCGTTGTGCTGTTCAGAGGGACCCTGACAGACTGGATGGATGGGCTGACGATCATAGAATCATTAGGGATTGGAAGGGACCTGGAAAGAGATAACTGTCTGGGTTTCAGTAGCACCAAGTGTTGGG
>JAOXOE010032740.1:0-10760 GCA_028565055.1 Phoeniculus purpureus
AATAAAGTTGAGCTTGGCTGGTAACTCCTATGGATGTACTCCAAGACTCCGTCAGCCTCCTAGGGGTACCCGGTACAGGATCCCCCAGATCCAGTCATTAGGGATTGGAAGGGACCCCAAAAGATGACCCAGTCCTATCCCCCTGCCACAGCAGGATCCCCTAGATCCAGTCATTAGGGATTGGAAGGGACCCCAAAAGATGGCCCAGTCCTATCCCCCTGCCACAGCAGGATCCCCTAGATCCAGTCATTAGGGATTGGAAGGGAACCTCGATAGATCATCCAGTCCCATCTCCCTGCCACAGCAGGATCCCCTAGATCAAGTAGCCCAGGAACATGATGTGGTCTCAGCAGGGCAGAGCAGAGGGGCAGGAAAACCTCTCTCCATCTAGTAACCACCCCGGTTCTGACCCACCCCAGGGTGTCGTTGGCCTTCGTGGCCACAAGAGGGCGACACTGCTGGCTCCTGGCCATTCTGCTGCCCACCAGCACCCCCAGGTCCCCCTCTCCTCTGCTGCTCTCCAACAGGTCAGTCCCCACCATATCCTGGTCCCTGGGGTTGTTCTTGCCTAGATGCCAGACCGCACCCTGCCCTGGTTCGAGCTCATTCAGTGTCTCCCTGCCCAGGTCCCGCTGGATGGCGGCAGCCTGCTGGGGTGTCATCATTTCTTGTCCACGGCTCTGATCCCTCTGCGTAAACTCTGCTGGACATAACCCACCCCATCAAGAGCTCAAGGGCTGTAATTAGAGCCTTGTGAATTGGGATGAGACACCACAGTGTCTGAAGGGCTGAAAACAGCTTCTTGCACGAGCAGCACAGCCGGCACCAGCCAGGCGCTGTAGCCAAGACGCTAGGGGAAGGGAGGTGCCCGCCTGGCACACACGCGGCACGGTGGACATGTTCTCCTGAAGACAAGAGATCTGCGCTGCCTGTTAAAGAGAACCCTCAGAAGCACCGAGTGAAATGACGAACAGCAGCTCACCAGGAGAATCCCCGACAACAGGAGGGCAGGCTGCAGGCAAGGGAGGGAGGAAGCAACTTTAAACACATTGCTGCCCTTCAGTTTCCTTGGCAGCGCTTCCTTCCAGGGTCAGCTTCAGAGGGCGAGCATCTACAGATTAAACGCGACCCCTTCCGTTCAGAGGACCCGCTTCACCAGCTGCAGTGCTGACGGGCGCCGCAGAGCCTCGGCGTGTTTGGGGAGATGCAGCAAACACGGACTGAAAAGGTCACGTCTCACGCAGGCACCTCTGACGACTCCCGCAGACCCTCTCTCTCTCCGCATGCATCTCGGAAGCAGGTACAGTAACACGCTCTCTCCCTCCAGCACTCACAGCAGCCGGGGCTTCAAAACCACTTAAGGTTCCGATTAAAAACCTCGACTTGGGAACGGAGCCGCGGTGCTCTAATGCGTCACCCGCAGCAGCGGCCGGGTGCCAGCGCGACACCCGCAGCCCACATCTGCCACGGGATCCTTCCTTCTCGTGGCGATAAACAAATCCCGCAGCAGCCGAGGGACCCCACAGCAACCGGTTTGTGACCACAGCTCCCTCGTCCACGCTCACACCCACCGCCAACAACTGTGTAGGAAATTAGTGAGACTTCAAAGCGCAGAACAGCGGCGACTGCGAGGCTTTTAAATAAACACGAGGGGCTTGACTGACCTTCTCGGCCCTGCTTAGCCGTTGGGATTGAAGGGGCTGAGCCAGAAGCCCCTAGAGGAGCTCCCTGGTTACACAGACAGGTCTGGATCGCTGGGAGTTCAAACCATCAGCTTTCAAAGGGAGCTATTTCAGATCCTGGGTGACCCCGAGAACAGGCTCTCCTCGCGCCCCAAACGACCCAGGGACTACACAGGAAGCAGCAGGACCTGATCAGGACCTGCACTGCAGCACACAAGCGCAGAGCGGCCATCCTGAGGCAGTGCAAGATGTGCCACGACTACCTTTGTCTGCCTCTGGCGTCAGGTTTGTAGCCGCCGGGCCGGGAGAGCTTTTTCATTATTGTTCTTGTTAATTCTACCTGCCGAGCGCAGCCCCCCCAGACTGCTGCACAGCCCTGGGCAGCAAGGAGAGCTCTGGTGTGCAGCTCCTGCTTGCTCGTGGATATGCCAGAGGTTAACAACCCATGCTGTCTCTTCTGCACCTCAGCTCTCTTGAGCACACGACCACTCAACTGCCTCACGTGCACCAGTTAAGCCAGTTACCTCGAGCACTGGCGGCTCAAGAACTCTCTGTGACTCCAAGACCTGCACAACTGGGACCAGCCAGGCCTCTCTAAGCAACTCCTGAGCTTGGCCGTGGACTGAGCCAGTGCAGTGCCACCCTGGCAAGTCAGCCGCACCACCGACACCTGCTGCTGGACCGCTTTCAACAGCATCCCGTGCCTTATGCTGTCGTCTGTGCTAACACCAAGGCTAAATCACCACGGAACTAGAAGGGCAGGAGCTCTGGGGGACGGGGAGCAGCTTTGGTGCTCTCCTCTCATAGCTGACGTGAGCACCAGCGACGCCCCAAAGCACTTAGGAAGGGGGAAATGATGCAGGGCTGGGTTCATCCAACACTGACAGCCATCAGACCCTGTCGCACAGCAAGTGACGCTCCAGAAGGATCCAAAACCGTCTTCTCTGGAAAAAGTAAAGCCTGCTTAGGACAATCGTTTGTGTGTTTACAGACAGCCACAGAAACACGCCGGCCGACACAGGAGACAGCACAGCAGCGACAGGTGCTCCTGGGCTGAAAGCGAGTGGGTTCCAAGCCGCGTGAACTGCTAAAGGGCCTCGGAAACAGCTGGGCTCTGGTCACGAAGTTCAGCTAAGGGTGTGCCCCGAGACCACAAATGTCACCACAGCCTCCAGTTCCTCTCTGCCAGTGCCTGTCGGGTGTCATCCAGGCTACAGCAGACACACACGTGCCCAGGGCCCTCTCAGCGCTGCGAGCCCTTCAGACGTAGCCCAGAGGCTGGGACAAACCCACCCAACGCTCCTGAGTAACGGACGGTCAAAACGCCGCCACCGCCGCTGTCCCCCAGTCCTCGTTCAAACACAGCGGAGCTAAGCAGGTGCTGAGCGGGGATCTCTGTGCTGCCGCTGTCGATCAGCTGCAGCTCGTGCACACGGCCAGTCTCTGCTGAGACAGCCAGCTGTTGTCTGACCCACCTTCCCCCTTCCTGCCCAGCACCCTCACCTAAACGCACTGGGCTTTCAGCTCCATTGCACCGCGGGCTCCACCTGTAGAACAGCTCTTAGACTGCAAGACCAGTCCTCAGCCTAAGACCTCGATAGTAGCTCAGTGCAGTGATTCAGAGGAAGACCTGGTGCCGCAGGAGTCAGCCTGAGCAGCAGAGGGGGGTGTCACTGTTTCCTGAAGATGTTTTGACCGCGCTAAGTGCTGAAGGAAAAGACAAGGAGCCCAGGGTTGGGGCGGCGGCGGCAGCAGGGGTGAACCGCAGGCTGCACGGATTTGCCTGGCGCCACGTTCCCTCACCCTCCATTACTACATTTGCTCCAAGGCCGAGCTGCGCGAACGACGAGGACAGGTGTCAGTGGCACACACGGCAGCCCCCACTTTGGGTCCTGTACCCCAGGGCTCCTTTGTGCCGGTGGCGAGCACCTGGCCAGCTCATCACGACAGTGTCCCTGCAGCGCCATGCAGGAGAAATCACAGGAGGCTTTTACAAAGGAAAGAAGCCCCGGACGGTTTTCAAACCCCTTGTCAGAAAGAGGGTCCAGAAATCCATTTGTAGTTACCTGCCAACGCAAACCCAAAGGCTTTTCTGTGATGGGGGGTAACACACAGGGCTGTAATGGGAATTATTCCAAAGAATAAAAGGCTGGTTGTCTTCACGACCCACAGAGCTTTCAGAGAGCTTTAAAACAAAATTACATCCCTGCTCCTCATGAATGGTCTTCCTCCCCCTCCCTCCCTTCCCCGTTAGAACGGCCGGGTTTTGTCCCATCTAGCAGCCTTCCAGCTTCCAATGGGACGGCTTCTTCCAGCGCTGACACACCTGGTTCTACCAAGAGCGGAGGCTCTGGCTCTGCAGAGGAGCCCCTGCTTCCCCCTGCACAAAGCCAGCCCCTTCCACAAGTGCACTGAGAGCCCCACGACCCTGATATTTTCACACAGAACCAAGACTGTTGCTTCACAAGACTCCCTTCACTCCCCCCAAGACAGACAAGACAGGCAGCGTTAACAAGCGATAAATAAACACGTCACTGGGTGCAAAAGCCACTAGGGAAGAGCTGCTTTTCCCCAAAATACCAGCAAATGACACCAAAGGAAGAACAACCCCAGCACTGCCTCGGTCACCTCTGCGCCCGTGGTGACTGCCTTGGTCACCAAACACGGTGCCAGCTGTGCTCTGCTCCTCACAGCACATCTCCACCCAGGAAGGGAAGAGCCACGTGAAGAGGGGTTGGACCCTCTTCTCCTGCCGGCACAGTGGTTGGGAAACTGCCCCCCGAATCCCCTTCCAGGCAACTCCCACACGCAGGACAGTCTTGGCAAGAAGATGCAGAGGTTCCAGGCGACGACTACGGAGGATGAGAAGCTAGTGGTCACCTGCAAGTTACAACCTGCAAGTTACAGGACAGTCGCCGCCACAAAGAGCCGCCACCACAGCCCGTTCTGACGGGACACAGACGCTCGCTCACTGTACGTGGTCTGGCCACAGCGAAGCCACCAGCCAGGACCAGCTTCCTCCCAGCAGCGCAGCCTGTAAATTGCACACCCTGCACGGCGATCGGCCTCCAGCACCCAACAGCTGCTGCACCAGAAGGCCAAAGACCTTTCCTTAGGTACCCTCTCCACAGAAGTGGCAGCCCACCCAGCGATGGCCACTCAGCCACTGCTTGGGCCCTCTGTTCCAGCACTTGGCAACCATTTCAACGAAAAACTTCTTCCTGATGTTTAACCTAAACGTCCCCCGGCTCAGCCTGCGGCCATCACCTCTAGTCCTGCTGCTTGTTACTCGTGAGAAGGGACCAACACCCACCTCGAAAACCTCCTTTCGGGACTTGCAGACAGCGAGAAGGTCCCCCCTCAGCCTGCAGACTGCACAGCCCCAGCTTCCTCAGCTGCTCCTCACAAGGCTCCTGCTCCAGGCCCGTCAGCAACTGCAGTGCCCTTCCCTGGAGCTGCTCCAGCCCCTCGACGCAGAAAAGCCAGCGCTCCGCTGGCACCTGCTTTAGAGCTCCTTCAGCCTTCGCCCTCGCAGGAGCCGTGGTTTGCAGTGCACAGATCCTACACCACTGGTGCAACACAGGACTGAGCCCAAACCACCGGATTCGCCACTGCCAAAGCCTTGCAGCACAGCGGCTAAGGGCACTGACTGCTGGTCGTTCTCCGCTTAGCTCTGACTCAACCTCAGATGGAGGTTTTCACTCTCAAAAGTAAAAGCAGACCCAGATCCTTGATGGGCTTTCCTAATGGGAAGCAGCCTCAGGATATCGGCTCCCCGTCACACCTGGCGACACTGGTCTCACGGCTCCTGTGTTTTGCTCAGGTTCTGCTGCAGGATTCCACGTCCCACAGAGCAGAGATCAATCTGCTCGCTCCACCTGCTGCTCGCTCCACCTGCTGCTCGCTCTTTGCGGCACCACTCAAGCTGCAGCATCACCGCGGGGAGATGCTGGATGCTCTGGAAACTCCTCTGAAAGGTCACAGGTGCTCCAACACTTACAAAAGTCTTCCCTGGGTTTCCAACTTCAGCCTGGTTTCCATAGCTGGGATGACTTGCAAAAGCAACTGGCCCTCCCAGCTCAGCACTTTGCTCGAGAGCAGTCAGCTAAGCAGCTCTTCACGGAGAGGCTGCTGTGACACCGCCGTGCCAGATAAACACACCGGCACAGCTGACAGCAGCGAGCACGCACAGCGCCGCCGTGCTCACGCTCAGACCTCGCTCTCGGTGCAAACGCTCTCTGTGCCGCCAGGCACCGGCGGTCAGATCGACTCCAGAGCGCGCTGCCTCCCAGGACGAGCTCCCGCAAGAGGCCTCGTTCCAAAGGACGAGCCAGCTGGGCTGTCACTTCGTCGCCCGCCCAGGAACCGAGAGGCTGCATTCTCGCCCTCTGGCATCTTGAGCCCCAGGCGGCGGGTCCATTCTGAAGCTCAGCCTGGAAGGCGACTGCACCCAGGCTTGGCAAAGCCTTAGCGCGAATCCTCCTGAAAGCAAACACAGCGGGAGGACTCCTCCAAGCCTGGCGTCATGTCGGGGGCCTCCTCAGGAAGTGCCTCTTGCTTCTTAGAAGTCTCGAGAAGGAAAACCGCAAATAAAGAGAAGAATTGCAAAATTCTTCGGCAGGACAAGAAGAAATTCGCTGCCACTTCCCCCTCAGCATCACCCGCGGCAGCGGCTCACTGAACCAGCAGGGGAGGGAAAGCCTCTGGCACGGCAGCTCTTTCAGGAGCTTCAGGAGCCTGGGCAACAGGGACTAGAAGACACCAAGAGGGAAAACACTGCACCGAGACTGTTCCAGCAGCTCTTCCACCGCAGGCTGGTCTGGTTTCAGTGACCCAGGCACCAGGAACTGGAAACTGCTTCTCAGGCCCCGTTCGGGCTGTGAAGGCTGTTGTCAGCTGCGCCAGAAGCTGCTTCTCCTTGAAGTCCGACGGAATCCCTCCAAGCACCTCTCCACAGGGCCGGGAAGGCGGCTGCGCAGCGCCGTCAGTGCCACACAAACAACAAAGCCACCGAGTGGAACAGCAGAGGGCACCCAATGTGGACTCTCCGGTCTGCGGAGACCTGCAAGCGACGCCGTGGGGGAACCCTAGGGTGGGAGGCACTTCAGCCTACAAGGGTCAGGATAGATCAGCAGCACCCTAAAGGGGCTGCTCTCCCTGTCTCTGTTCACAGAGACCGCTCTGCAGAGAGCAGCTGGACAGCTGTGTGAGCCCCACACGCAGCCAGAGAGGGCACCTTCACTCCAGTGCAGCAGCAGCAGCGCCAGCCCAGGGTACGGAGGGGCTCGCAGCACCCTCTCTGGACTCGGTGCCATCGAGAAGGGGATGGGACCGTGTTTGGGAGGAGCGAAGGGGCCGAGGATTTAGCAGCTCTGCAGGCAGTAGATCTCTGGGTTCCTAAGGCAGGTGACTGCAGCAGCAAAAACCAGCCAACGTCACTGAGGAGATGCCAGCAGAAGAGCGAGCGATCCTCTGCAGCATCCCACTGAAGCACGACGTGGCCTCTCTCACGCACCGAGGGCCAAAGCTGAGCACTTAATTAGCCTGCCAGACCCAGGAGGACCCAAAGTAGATTAAACTTTGGATACCTACACACAGAGATCAGACCCTGCAGCAAAAGGGAGATTAAGTGATGACAACTAATCCAAGTTTTAATTAAAATGCAAAAACAGGCAGGTCTCGCGCTGCCCGCAAGGGAGAAAAGCCAAGTCCCACGGAGAGGGGCCTGAGTGCAGTCCCCTCATTTCTGAGCTGAATTTAGAACCGTCTTTGTGCGGCTACGCTCAGCTTCACGACAGCTCTCCCGTCTCAGGCAGCTCCCACGGAGGGCCACGTTCCATTTGGATTCACTGACTGCTGAAAACGCCTTGCGGGTTGCCAAGGCGGCAGGGAGCCTCGCTGAGCACTTCACTAACGATCGGCACTCAGCGTGTGGCTTGCGGAGCCACCACTGTCCCGTGCTCAAGCCCCCACGCAGGGTCCAAACCCAGTTCGGCTCGAGGGAAGGACCGAGAGGAGACTTATCGCTGCCTCTCCCCCTGTGCGCGAACACAGGCTCACGCCGAGAGCTGCCAGCGAAGACTGGGGGCGATGCTGCAGCTGGAACTCAAACCGTGAGACGATGCCTCTTCCTTCCAGCATCCAGATGACTGACTTGGTCCTTACGATGTCATCAGGGGGGATTTTAACCCTCCTGTGTGTAGACTGCTCCCGATTCACTGCCAACTTCCACACGAGCGCTCATCCTTCACAAGTGTTTTACCGGGTGCTTGGGGAAACCGTCAGACTCTAGGAACTGTTTGATCTCAGGGGTTTTCTCCACTGGGAGCCACTGGCTCACGGCTCACAGAGCTGGCCGTGGCAAACACATTCAGTGCATGGCAGCCCTCGCTGAGGTTCGTACTCGTGGAGGACAAACATGATCAGCCTGCAAGGTTGAATCCCAGACACCACTGGAAGGGTCTGAGTGAGAACAACACCTAGGCAGGAACAGCCCGAACCTCTCACATTCTGCCTCTTTCCAGAAGAAAGCCACACAAAGCACCAGGAGGAGGCTGAGCAGAAGCCAGCCAGGAGGCCACTCCACCCCAAGCACATTGCACCAGCCCTCCCCTGCTAGAAGGGGAAGTAGCCCTCTCAAGGGCCACATCTGGGCCACTGTCTCAGATTGGTCACTGCTCATCAGCTGGAAGGAGCCTGATGGAGAAACCAATTCTACAGTCTCTCTCCCTAGAGCCATAACCATTTCATCCAATTCCTTCTGCTGTAGAGGTCTGTCAGCACCCTGAGCTCACACAGAACCCTCTCAGCTCAGTACAGCACCTCTGCTATTGCCCTGCACCACACACTCTCCCCGTGCCTGACAGCACCCACCCTGCAGGACCTGGGGCTCCTCACCCTGTGTCTCCAACAGCCTTTTTGGCTTTTCAGTTGGGTACAACCAGCCCCAAAATACAGACACAACATACTGGGCAACCTCTGTGTGCAAGAGGCAGCCACACCTGCACCGGTGGGTACCAGCCGACTGCTCCCCAGCAGTGCCCCTGATGCCAATCTGCTCCTCTGCACAGCCAGAAACAGAAAGGAAAACAAATTCCGTGGCAGCAAGCAAACAAGGAAGTTATTTATTTACTAACTAGTATTTGTTTCTACTTAACAGGTGTCTTGTGGTGCAGGAGTACCCCTGGCCAACCATTTGCCTTCCCTGCTGATGGACTCGTGTGGTGGCAGCAGTGGCAGGTGCTGAAATGCAACTGCACAGAGTGTCAGCGGCACACAGGGCACCCCTGAGCCAGGGCCTCTCCTGAGCCGCCTCTGCCAAGCCCTTGCTGCAGGTCAGGGCAGAAGGCTCCTCACTGTTATTATCCTGCCCCAGTGGGCCTGTGTGAGAACTGCTCGACGCCTCACCTCAGAGCCGCAGCTCAACCAGCCCTTCTCGAGCTCTGACTGTACCTCTGTGCGCGAGCTTCTCCAGGACGATCCCCAGGCGCTGCAGGACAGGAGGCGAAGCGTCGTAGCTGTAGGTGTCTACGACCGGCACTCGCTGGCAGCTCCCAAAGATTCCGTCTGCAGGGGAGACAAGAAGGGAAAACACACTTTTGCCTTCTGAGAGGACGAGCAGACGATGGGCTGCGCGCCGCCCCGGCCCCCTTCTCACGTGCTGAGGTGCTCGCCAGCAGACCCTATAGAAGCCACCAGAGAACTGCTGCAGTCGTGAGAAGGGGGCCATTCTAGCAACACAAGCAAGTGCTGGGAAGACTACCAGCTGGAGAAAGGTTTTATCACACGGGTTCTGCAACCAGTCTGTTCTGTAAACTCGCCGCAGAGCTCTGCTCCCCAGCCCAGGTGATGCCAGACCCCGTCACCGAGAGTCCAGCTGGCAGGAAGCCCTCGTGGCTCAGCATTTACTGAAACACCTTAACGTAGGAGCTGAGTGTTGGGAACGAGACCTGAGTCCATAGCGGCCAGCAGAGGCTCGTTCCCAGACGCACCCCCTAAAAAGTGCAGCACCAGAGCTGCTCGCGGCACAATGAGACGTTGATGTGCCCTGGCTGATTACGGTCTGTTCCCTTTGCCCACGAGGACACTCTCCTCACCAAAGTCTCTTCAAATCACAGCTCCCAATTAATGCGGCAGCTTCTTAGTCTCTGTTTGGAGAGCTGTTCCTTTCGAGAGAGGCTTCCTGTGCTGGGGGGGAACAGGGAGTCCAAACACCCAAATTCCCTTCTCTCTGCCACACAAAAGACTCATTCAGAGCCCAGGGGCTTTCACAGACAATCTGACCATCTGCAGCTCCAGGCCTCCCAGAAAGAAAGTGGTTTCGTTTATTGTTCAGCCAGTCCTCTCTGCCGTGATGCAAAGGGAGCAAATCAAATGCAACAGGTTTAATTAGCAAAGTCCTCTGCCGCAGCACTGGCTCTCACGCAGCGACTACTGCGGCCCCGATAGCCCGTCTGTGCTCAGAGAGGAGACAGCTCCAGCAGAGCAGCGGAGACGGACAGAATCCGCTTGCCAGTGGCCGTTGCTTCCTCTGGTACTTCACAGGGCTAAAAGACTCGAAGGCAACTGCTGGCCCAGCTGTTCCCTAAACACAAATAGGTGCACAAACGACAGTAAACCGACCCAGGGTGCAGAGAAGAGGCATCGCTGGCTTCTGCCGTGCAGCACAGACTCCTCACTGCCAGCTCTGGCTTCCCCTGCCTGTCTGACCGCCCTGTTGGCACGTTAGTCAGTCCAACCTAAACTGGCCCTTTGCTTTTATTGGAAAGCAGCTTCAGTCAGGAAACTGCACACACAGGGCTGGGTGGCTTCTCCGCTCTGTAACGTGTCAGGCAGCCCAGCTGTGGAACAAACACTAGCCTCTGCTCAAGAGCCTGTTGCCACTCAGAATCAGATGGGTATAAACATCGGCCACTTGTAAATCGATGGGTAACAGGAACGAACAAGGGTCTGACCCACAAATGAACAGAAGACCGTTTTCGTGTTTAAGCAAAGACCCAGAGCTGCTGCAGAGAGCCCAGCGCAGAGCCACAGGGATGATGGAGGGAGGGGAGCATCTCCCTGATGAGGAGAGGCTGA
>JAOXOE010032741.1:0-10760 GCA_028565055.1 Phoeniculus purpureus
GTACCCTGTCCCGTGGGATGTCCCCTAGCAATTGCTTGAAAAGGCCAAAGTTGGCCCTCCTGAAGTCCAGGGTTGTGCTTCTTCTGGGTATTCTGTTCCTACCACATGAGACCCTGGACTCCACCATCTTGTGGTCACTGCACCCAAGGCTGCCCTCAACCTGCAGTCCTTCAGCCAGACCCTCCTTGTTGGTGAGTACAAGATCCAGTAGTGCTCCTCTCCTAGTGGGCTCCTCCACCATTTGCATCAGGAAGTTGTCACCAATACACTGGAGGAACCTCCTGGACTGTGGATGGCTGGCTGAGTAGGTCTTCCAGCAAATACCAGGGTGGTTAAAATCCCCCATAAGAACCAGGGCCTGTAGCTGTGAGGCTGCTGTCTTCTGCCTGTAGAAGACCTCATCAACATCCTCATTCTGATCTGATGGCCTGTAATAGACACCCACAACAGTGTCACCCATGGCAGCCTGCCCCTTAATCTGCACCCACAAACTCTCAACTCTCTGTTCATCCACCCCTGGACAGAACTCAATACATTCCAGTTGCTCTCTCATGTAACGAGCAACTCCTCCACCCCTCCTTGCTGACCTGTCTCTCCTGAAAAGAGCAAAGACTTGGGTATTGTTAGGAGATTTTTGTATGGTTTTACCAATGTGACCTTTCTTGTGCAGAACAATAAGATTTCTGCAGAAAATCCACTCTGAGAGCAAAAAACAACCCTGCATCTTTATGAGTAATACAGCTGAGTTTCCTGAGGTGTGACCCTTTCTCAAACAATTCCTTTTTAATATATATCCCTTTGGTTTATAGATTTGATGAGGAGATACAGGTACTGCAGATGGCTGCCCTTCCCACAGCCAACATGAATGCTGTGTTTTTCCTGAAATTGTCTCCAGCCCTGCTCAAGTTCTGTGGAGAACTTGGTTTAATAATAACTCATCTAAAGAAACAAATTTCATTATCTAAGAACAAAAGAGACCCGGGCTTTTAAAGTGTACGGTCTGCCTGTGTGCCTCACAGGCACCCGCTTTGAGCAGGAAGGATACGAATCCTGTAGCTCCTGGCTTGCTGAAGATGTTTGAAAAAGACCTTGGCCTTTAATGCTGTTCAAATATTAAAAGCCCTCCCTTGATGTTCCCAGCTTCTTTGTCACGGTTGTGGAGGGAGGTGCTGCTCATCACTTTGTATCTGGGGAGTTATTAACAGTTCTCATTAAACCAGAATTTAGCACAGGTTGCAGTGGTCCAAGGCTGGATAGCAAACAGAGCTTGTCTGAGAGCTGCTATAGGTTGTTGTTGTTGTTGTTGCATAGCTGCAACAACTTAATTTCTGAAAGAAGTGTTTTGTGACTTGATAGATTGTTGGTGCACAAACCACGGACGAGCGGTGCTTTTTGACTGAATTAACAAAGTCCTTCAGCTGTCTGCAGACAAAACCCGTAAAAGCAGCCTGTCTGAGTGAAAAGCCCTTAATTTCCAATGTCATGTAGTGAAACGTCAGGGGACCAAATGCAGATCTATCTGCCGCCTTCTGCTCTCTACTGTAAACAGGAGAGTTGCCTCTGCAGCACTTCTGTCCTCCAAAAGACTTTCTCTCTGTTTGGAGAAAGAAGACAATTGGCCTTGTGAAGGAAGGTGACTTCTAGGCTGTCACTCACCCAGTGCTGAGGCTCCACAGCCTGTTTTTTCCTGATCTTTTATGGGATAAGAAAAATACAAAATCCATGCTTATCAGTAAATTAGTTCCTGGTTTGATGTGTGTGAATCTAGCAGGGTCTTTGCCCTGTAGGTTTGTCTGGATGTTGTTCCAACGTGCCTATTTGGACACATGTGTTTTGGATTTGCTTTGGTTTTGTCTTGGGTTTGAATTCGGATGAGAATGATGTTATGCTCTCACCATTTTCCATGAGAATGTGTTCCTAACACCTTTACAGAATTCATAGTAGCCAAACACTGAGGCTTATAGTCAGAGCATCACCAATTGAAGAGGGAAGGAAAGAGCTGCAATTCTGCAAAATAGATTCTCCCTTTACAGTGGACCCAGTCTTCCTCAGTCAAAGCTTTTTCAATTGCTAGAGACACAAATTTCAGCTAATTTTTGCTGCTATGCTGCCAATTTTATTGCAGCAGCAGTTCTGATGGAATTGCTCAGCTGTAGGGCAAGTAGCTTCCCACTACTTTCATAGCCATCAAAACACTTTTTCCATCTTCCTTACCAAGCCTTCAGCCACTTTACAAGAGTCTAAAAGGAGCATGTGTGGTCCTGAGCTTTAACAGCACCAAGGCTGCTGTACTCACCCTTGTGCAAGTGAGAGCTATTTGTAGCTGTGGAGGAAGGGAAGCAAATTTCAGTCTGTCATTTCTACTTTTAACCTTTATCCCACGGTTTTAGGAATATCCAGAGTGTCCCAGCCATAGACTGCTGTCTGTAGCCTGTTGTGTGTTGAACCTGTCTTGGTTTGGCAGTCTCACTCCAGAAAATGTCTTTAACTACTTTAACTGCTGCTCATTAATAAGACTGGAGGATAAAATACTGCACAAAAATTATTCCACAGCAGAGAAACCTAAGAGTGTATTTTACTAAGCCGTGTGGCAGTGCTACCTGTACATAGACCAAAGCTGCTTGGCCCCTGGTTAAGTCTTGCCAGGGAAGTGATTTATCAATGAGAAAAGTGATTGGTGTCAGGGATGCTGGCAGGTAAAGGCATCGTGCTGTCATCCAATTTTTGACTAAGGAGAGACCCTTGCTAGGAGAGCTCGCTCAGAGCACTTGAGCACCCATTGCCCACCACTAAGAATCCAGCTTCTGGATTAAAGAGATGACAAAAAGCCAACTGACAATCACAGCAGGGTCAGCTGGATGGTGTTTGGTCAGCGCTGCCCTTTCAGCAATGAAGGGGGAAAAGTCATTTGCTCTTGTCCTCACAGCAGTCTCTTTCTAAGCGTGGCAATAATTAACATATCATTAACATCATTACTCTGGTCATCTAAATGTCAGTGCTTCTCCCTTCTCTGAGCTTTTTCGTTTGTAGAAGCCTGGAGAACATAAAAATTAAACTTAGAGACAGATTACAGTAAAGAATTTCAAGTCTTGGAGGAAGTTGGATGTTTGTTTGAGGTGTGTGGAAATGGAAGGTCAGTTGCTCTCCCTATGGAAATATACGTTCAATTCTGCTTTGGAAATTGCAAATTGAAATCCTTGATCTGTGTGGGCACTATGGCCTTGCTGAAGGCAGCACGGCTTCACGAGTCAGATAGTTTTTCACAGGTCACACGTGAAATGACTCGGTGGAGGCACAAGAGAGGACTCTATCCAGTCTGGAAGAGAATGCCAGGTGACTCAAATCCGTGGTGTCCAGATGAAGCCCAAGGATTTTGCACAGCTGCCAAAGCTTGGCTCTGGGGATGATGGAAACATGCGCCTTTGCCTCTGCTTGTTTAGAAGAGATCAGCAAGAAGTATGTGAATTCTTCATGCTCTGGTGGTCAGAATAATTGAAATCTATGATAACTTATATATCAATAGAGGGACAGTTAGACTTCTTGTTCCACCTGAGGTGTTTACTTCAATTTTATTATCCAAGGTGATTGTGAAGAATGGGTCTGCTGCTTGGATATCACTTTCTGACACCAAGTGTGGCATGAAACCCTAGTGTCCCTGATCCTGATAACCTGGAACCTCTGTTGTCATGGGGCCAGAAGAGTGTTTCTGAAAACGGAGGATGGGTTTAATAATCGATGTATGCATGATTTTGTAAGAAAATGGTGGTAACTGTCTTCACAAAACGTGCAAAGTCACTGTAAGAAGCACTATACAATATTTGCCTGTCTTTGCTTATGATTGAGGAGCTGTTAACTGGACAGTTAAGTGGGAGGCCCTGATTTGACAGGGCACTTGTGAATCACCGTGTGTGAGAAATTCATGTGAAGCCACAAGGAGGATGTTCCCTTGACCACAGAAGGAGACACTTAGGTGCTTTTCTGGAGAAACGCCATCAGGACTCAGATATAAGGACTTGCAGAAGCAAAGCTGTTTGGGCAGTAAAGCTCCTTCAGCTGATAGTCTTACAGAATGGGATCCTAATTACAGAATCACAGAACATTAGGGAGTGGAAGGGACCTCGAAAGATCATCTAGTCCAATCCCCCTGCCACAGCAGGATCACCTAGACAAAGTCGCACAGGAACACATCTCCAGAGAAGGAGACTCCACAACCTCTCTGGGCAGCCCATTCCAGTGCTTTGTCACCCTCACCATGAAGAAGTTCCTTCTCATATTGCTGTAGAACCTCCTATGTTCCAGCTCACACCCATTGCCCCTCGTCCTACCATTGGATGACACTGAGCAGAGCCTGGCTCTATCCTCCTGACACCCACCCATCCTAATTTCATGAATAAAGAATGGGTAGCAGGATGCTTGTAGCCAAAGGAAGAGGGCTCTGTATGTTTCTCAGCAGAGACACTAGTCCACGGTGAGGGCATTATTTTTCTGTAATTAAATGTGTTTATCTCACTACGTGTCTTAATCTTTTGGGATAAACCGTGTTGCTTGACCCACTGCTGATGGGTCCTGTGTGAGAGATGAGGATTGAGCTAGTCACAGGTTATTTACAGGAACAACAGAAGTCTGTGTTCTGTTACTGAAGTAGTTGTTCCCTTGTTCTAAGGCTGAGGCTATGAGCAGCATTGAAGAAACAGGCTCTAAAGAGGGCTGTCTGATTTTATTGGTCTGGTTTGAAAAACTGCAGTGCCTCATCTCCTCCAAAACAGAGCTGTGATCTCCATCTCCTCCCACTTGTCATTTGCAATATAGCCAGCTTTGTACAGCATGTAATCACAATACTGGAGCAATAATATTTCATCTAACTTGCAAGGGGCCTTCAGCTCTCCAGAAAAGCAAGGGAACTGCACATTTTTTCCATCTCAGTAAAATGCAAAGGCGCAGACTTGGGGAATTTCAGCTTCTGCTTGAATAAAGGGACTTCTCGTGATCGTTTTTAAGTATTTTTGTTCTAAATGCTGCAGGCTGAAAGAAATGGCATCCACAGCTAGTTATCCTTGGGGGACAGATGTGAAGGAGAAAGCTGAGAAATAGAGACAGACGTATGTGTCACTGAATTAATGTACCTGCTCTGCTGTGGGATAGTAATATCAGCGTCCCTGCTGTCATCTGGCACCACTGTAGGTGAGAACAAGCTTGTCATGCTTCATTTACTAGGCTTTGATGATGGATTTGGTGAAATCATTGCCTGGGATGATGAACTCTCCTCTTGTTTGACATGGGAGCAGGTGATGGGTCCCAATAGCATCACCATGTAGACAGCAGGTAGAAAAGCAGAGCTGAGCAGGGATCCTGGCCACAGTCAGGGAGGGCTATAGAAAGGCTGCAGGCTGCTATGGGAGCTTGGTACAGCACATGGGTACTTCTCTGTGGGGATAAACACCTGTTACCAAAGGTCTGGTTTGAGATAAGCACAGAAAAGCCCAGAATCCCAGCAGTTAATATCAGGGGGCTTCACATTAACTCCCTCACTCATGGATGGGCCTCATTGCTTCCAGAAAGCAAGCACGAGCTTTAAAACAGAGAGCTTTAAAGTACATCCAGAGAAGGTGTAAATCTGTTCTGTTGGTATGTAGGAGAG
The DNA here is from genome assembly GCA_028565055.1 of Phoeniculus purpureus. NCBI lineage: Eukaryota > Metazoa > Chordata > Aves > Bucerotiformes > Phoeniculidae > Phoeniculus > Phoeniculus purpureus. The sequence continues at coordinate 5,639 of JAOXOE010032741.1, forward strand.
ATCCTGACAGACAAGAGTCTTTACAAAAGGGGCATGGGGAAACAGCTTGCCACCTCTTCTTCCTTGAGTGGAGACTTCCCATGGGTAGAGTGATGTGAGTAGCCCCCTGCTTGCCATAATGACAGTGCTTCCTAATCTAAAGTTGAAATTCAGCTGTTAGCACTTTGGTGAATGATTCAGTGGGGTGGGCTGAACAATTGAATTTTGACACATTTGGACTCCTGGCTCTCCCAGAAATCTATATCAAATATACCCTTTGGCATATTAAATACTTCTAAAATCTGGCCCTAAATGTATTTATCCTGCAGGAAGTGTCTGAGATGCAATCAAAGCATGGAATTTATGACAAAATCTGTCCCGTGGTGAAGCATTAAAGCTACTCATCCTGACATTAATAGCAGCAGTGATTATGCTACAGGGAGAACTGGGGAAAAATATATTAATAAGGTTTTTTTGAATAAAATACCTGACTATCCCAATCTCCATAGAAGTTCTTATATGGGCTCAAACAATCGATAATCTTGAATTGTTTCAAGAAGCAGCATTTGGTTTTGTTATGGATTTGGTGGAGTTGTATTTCCTCATGATTTCTCCCACATCAAACTCTCTTCCAGCGTACTAGGAGTTAACTCATCTCGGAATGTTTACTTTTCCCTCTGGCTCACAGCAGCCAGGGCCAAAGGTTGGTAGGTGCAGAACTGAAGAGGAGAGGTGGCTGCCCCAGGAGACAGGTTGAGCAAGTGGAGAAGGCCAGACAAATTTTGGGGTCCTTACTTGGGGACAAGGTTTTCCTTTTCCCCTCTTCTTGGTACCCCCTCCCTGTTTGTGTGTCTTGGGAGTCTGGTTTCAGTTTTGTTTTGTCTCTCTTCTGCTTCAACCCCTCTCCTCCTGCTTTTTCCCATTCCCTTATCTTCCTTATCTCTTATCTTTACCCCTTCATGTAACCTCAGACCATATCATAGGAAAATGCTTAAATTGAGCATTTAAGCACTGCCTAGGAGATTCCCAGTCTTTTTACTCCCCCCTCGTCCCCAGGTTTTAGCATTTGTTTGGAATTAGGGGTTAGTAGGTCTGGGCAGGTGGAGGGGTGGACTTGAGTGAGGAAGAACACACTTTTTTTCCTCCCTTTTCCCCTTTCCCTTTCCCTTTTTTTTTGGTTCTTTTTTCTACTTAATAAAGTCTTTAATAAATTTCAATAACATTTAATATTTCTACTTCCAGTTTCAGGAAGTGTTTTTACCTCTTTTCTCCCCTCAGGGTGTGGGAGGACATTTCCTTCTGCACGGTTGGGCAGATGATAATTTTGTGGGCTAAGCTGGTGCTAAACAGTGGCAGATAATTGGTACGGGGTAAAATGCGTTTAGAGCACAGCGATGCCTGTCTGCACACCTCTTGTGCTAGTTTCTTACTGTTTAATCATCAACCACAGTACCACGAATTTTGTCTGAGCCCCAAAACAAGTTTTGCATCATACCCCATGCTGCAACAGCCAGAGAGGGACTGCCTTAGCCTTAGTGCCCTGGGAGTCATCTTGCAAAACCTTCTGGTGGACAGCAGCTGCCTGTGTTGGATGTCCTTTTATACCCTTCTCATGTGCCCACTGGGGCCATGCTGGCCTCTGGAGCAGCTGTTCACAACTCCAGCCTCTCTCCATCAAGAAATAGGAGCAGCTTCTTTGCCTTATTTTTGGTGCAGTGCCAGTAAAATCAGTGTTATCAAAACTAAATTGATAAATATATATATGTTTCATAATCAGGGAGTTAATTATGGCTTAGGGAGCAGAGAGCAGCCTCTGGCATTTATTCTATTCATATATTCATAGTCATTTTACAGTGAAGTGTGTGTGTGTGTGTGTGTGTGTGTGTGTGTGTATCTATATATATATATGTATAGTGACTAATTACGACTCAGAATTTGTAGGTAATTATGAACTTAGCCCTGGTCTCTCCACATGTTGTTCATCTGAAGGATGGGAGATGCATAGGCAGGCTCCGTGTGGTAACACCTCTTTCCTTCCATTTCTGCAGTTTGGATGGCAGTGCCACTGAATTGTTACTATAGCCCTTGCTCATAGGAGAGCTCAGGCTATCATTTACTGCTTTTCTTTAAAAGATTATAAAATGTTTAGCTTGCTATTCTTAAATCCAGGTGGGTGGCACAGCAATAATGAGCCCTGCCATTGCTGGAAGGTTACTCTTCAAAACATCTAAGAAATGTTTGGTTTCTTTCCAATGTCATCTGTAAAATTACTTTACAAACATCTGTGAGAGCTCCTATCATCTTGTCACACGTCCCCCCAAGCTAGAGTTTCTGTTGGGGAAAAAAATAATTGCAGAAATAGAGAGTAGGAAAAGTTTGAAAATCAATATGGAAAATGAGGAGGCTGAGTTTTGGCTTCCAGCTCCTAGTGCACCTTCCATATGCTATTTTAGGTCTTTTCCTCAGCAGGACAGGGCAGTCCTGAGACTGGCACATTTGTGCTCTCTTCAATGCCAGACAAGGAGATCGTCAGGTTTGATGTGAGGGTGTGAAGGATGCTGATTTCACAAAGGGAGAGCAAGGGAGATGTGAATGAAATATCAGCCTGCGGGGATGTCAGCCTGTGTGCCTGAGGTGTTGGGTTTTTTTCCTTGGCATATAACTTCTGAGGCGTTTCATCCCTGCTCCAATTTTGTTTTCAGAAGGGAAGAAGGAAACCCAACATTGAGTCTTGAGGAACATAATGGTTTCTGGCCTTGATCATAAAGCTTAATAAGTTTAGAATAAATCCATACATGCTTACCTGAACAGAGCTTCTTTTAAGGAAGGAAGAAGCTAAATTGGAGGCAACTGTTGTCTTCAGCTGGTGTGTATGATCTAAAGTGATGTGAAGTCCTTTTTTTGAGCTTTTTAATCTTTGTTCTATGCTGAAAGTGTTCAGGTGAATAGATCTAGCTATAGATGCTGCAGATGAAATCCCTTACTTACGTCTTGTAGGCTGTGGCACTGAACAGCTAAAAGGATCTCTCGCAGAAATAGTTCATGAAGTTTAGGCTGATTTTTGATGAAATAATTAAGTCTATACATCCTTCAGTCAGTGGGTTTTCTCCCTCCTGTTGCTCGCTGTATGCATGAAGTGCTTTATCTAAAAAGCTTTAGAAATTTTATAACAGCTTGCATAAACCCCTGAGAAAGAAAAGCGATGACTCTTTAATTTCTATTCTTAGAATATGTGGAAACACACAGTCCTTGTAGACACAGCTGATTACGGCTATGTGGATATATTCATATTCTGATGACAGGCTCTTATAAAAGAATATTGGTGTTTTGTTCCGTGCACAGTAAATACTGAGATCAAAACAGTGAAGCAACGTGATTCATAGAAGTGAAAAGCGTTTGGTTTGGGGTGGGTTTTTTCCCCCCAATAGCAGTAGCACTTAAAATGCTTCATTTCAAAGCCTGGACTCAAAAATGCTCAAAAATATATTGTGCAAAAGTGCACAAATAACTGAAAGTGGTGTTTTCTCCATAGGTTGAAATGGTGAACTCATCACTTCTGATGGTAAAATTATATTAAAGGAAATATTGTTTCCAGTAAATAAGGCAGACATTTACGTCTCTTGGGTTCATGCAAGGGCTTTCTGTAACTTAGGAGCTTCTAGTGGTAAAGTAAGAAACTGGTTCCTGAAGTTTCTTAAGTCTGCTTAAGTCTACTTAAGTAGATCGTCATTTTCATAACAGGGCAAAGACTGTGGGCACTGAAAGCACATTCGTTTGGCTTTAGTGTTGCTGGATTTTAGAAATCTTTGCAACACCCTGCCTCCAGGGACCTCTGCATATGAGCATCCTCTATTAACTGAAGCTTCTCTCCATTCCTAGCGCTTTCAGAGCACTACTGGGAAGGTGCTGCTCTTTTTCATTTCACCCAGCTTTGTCCCTTGTATCCTTCTTGGCAGCACAGAGAAAATCGATTGAATTATGCTTGTTTTGGGGGAATTGAAGAGTAATGGAAGTGGCTGTTACAGATGTGACACAAAGACTGCATCCATTCATTCCCGAGGCACAAAGAATGGAAGTGCCAATTGATTTTGACTACACTACCTCGAGAGCCTTCAGCAGGAATCTTACAAAGTAAGACAAATTGCATTCTACGTTGTATAGAATTATATTCAATGCTCTTTAAATAAATATTATGCTGTGCTAACATCCAGGCAATTTATATGATTTGAGAAATTCTTGGGAATCTTTGTAGGTTTTGGTGCTCTGGAAGGGTGTCTGACGCATGTTGTTAAATTTGCCTGCTGGGTGGTTTGGTAATGGGTCTGACAAGGCCAGCCTTCTTAATTTAACAACTGTATCATGTACTTGTATGATTTATCTTTATTTAATAAAGAGCAAAATCGTTAAAAATATTCAATTGTTACTGTACTGAAGCAGAACACACAAGAAAATAACCCACAATGTAGGCACAAAATTATGCTGAGGACTACCTGTAGAGGGATGCTCTAAATCTTGCTGCAGTTGCTTTACATTTTCATAATTTTGTGGTTGACAGTTGTGTACACATTGAAAATATTAGTGTAATTTGTCTGAAGGGTTTTGCTGGTTGCCATCAATCATTCCATACTCTGCAGCCTTTCTCTTTTGTCTCAGTTTTATAATCATCATAGAAGTATATAAATACGTGTCAAATTGGCTTTGTATTGAATGTGTTCACAAGCATTTGTTGAACTCGTCTGGGTCAAAACATTCAGTACTCATAATCTATATGATACCAGAGTATGGAGAGAAAAAAAAGACATCTAGAATAACATTCATCAGCTCCTAGCATACTACATCAGCTTACTGGGAAGTCTATACAATTTTCTGTTAAATTAATAAATGAATGAGGAACAACAAAAGCTTCTTTTATAAGCAAAGACATGTTTTACCCATAAATTGATGTGCAACTTCTAAGTCCCTTAAGTGACGCAGTGTAGCAGTGAGTGCTGAGCCTTTTTTGTAAACCTGGCGGTTTATAAAGCTTTTATAAAGCTGGTGGAACAATTCACCCAGAATATCTGTCTTAGAATCATAGAATCATAGAATCATAACGGATTGGAAGGGACCTCAAAAGATCATCTAGTCCAATCTGCCTGCAACA
>JAOXOE010032742.1:0-10760 GCA_028565055.1 Phoeniculus purpureus
GGTTTCTTCCACACTTTCTAATATGAAGAAAGCATGGTGGTAACTTGGATTCATCTCAGTGGAAGCAGGCATGGATCTTGACAGAAAGGGCATTTTTTTTGTCTGGATAGGTGAAAATTAAGTGAATTAATAGATCCCAGCAAAGTGGTCATGAACAATTGAATCTACTGGAACAGGCTGCCCAGTGGGGTTGTGGAGTCTCCTTCTCTGGAGACATTTAAAACCCACCTGGACGTGTTCCTGTGTGACTTAGTCTAGATGGTCCTGCTCTGGCAGGGGAATTGGACTAGAAGATCTTTTGAGGTCCCTTCCAATCTCTGATGTTCTGTGACTATGCAGATAACAGCTTTTTGTTTCCCCCTTTCTAATTCAGCTTCAGTCATTAACAAATTACTAGAGAAGATGTAGTGGTGAGGTCTGAGTGATGCTAAGTGTCTCTGTTGTGTTGGTAGAGCAGCGCTCAGCACAGTGACTGAGACATACTCTGCTTAATTGCTAACAGAGCACACATGAAGGGTTTGGGTAGTGGGTTTCTTACTCCTTGGCAGTAGGAAAGCAATGGTGACCTGAGTCCCATTGTCAGAGTCAAATGAAGAGGGTTTTACATTGTTGCTCAGAAAGATCTGTGATTTAATAGACTGAACAGATAGAATTGTGTCAGAAGTGGTGACAAAATGGGGTTATTGCTGACTTACTGTTGTCTAACTTAATGGATTTTAATTGTTTCTTCCTCTCTTTCCAGAAGGTACCAGGGGCATCTGGTGGAGCTTTACCAAAAAGGAGGAATGCCAAGCTATTTTTAGGTATTGTCAACAGCTGCTTTCACTCAGTCCTTTCCTGACCCTGGCTGCGTGTGTGCTTGGGTTCTGTCCACCATTGTGTCTGGCTTTGGGGCCCCTGTGGGTTTCCTTCTTTTGTTGGTTTTAAACTCTTGATTCTAGTCTTTAAAGCTGCTCCAGGGAAAGAAGACATTTTTATCAATTTTGGGGCATATTGAGATAGATGTGTATACATACATGAGTGTGTTAATCTAAAGTAGGCCCTCAGTTTTCTGCAAAAAGCCTGGGGGTTGATTTGGCATTTTTTTTTAACTACTCCTGTCCCTTCTCTGAGATTTTCACACAGCACTCCCCCTTATTCAAGGGTTTATCGACGTACTTAATGTTCAGGTATCACAGAGCTCAGTGTGGCACGGTTCTGCTTAGCACCTGCTCATAGGAAGAGTTCTTACCCTTCTCCAAGTTGTTACAGAGATCAATGATTTTAAGTGATGTTGTGCTCTCTCCTGTAATGATGCAACAGTATATACATCACCAGCATCTCTTACTAATTCTTATTCTGTTATGTCAACAGTTATATCCCCTTCATGGAAAACAGACAACAGGATGACCATGAGCCAGCAACGTGCTCTTGAGGCCAAGAAAGCCAATGGCATCCTGGGGTGGATTACAAGGGGAGTGGTTAGTTGATTGAGAAAGGTTCTCCTCCCCCTCTACTCTGCCCTGGTGAGACCACATCTGGAATATTGTGTCCAGTTCTGGGTCCCTCAGGTCAAGAAAGACACAGAGCTGCTGGAGAGAGTCCAGTGCAGAGCCACGAAGATGATGCAGTGGAACATCTCCCTGATGAGGAAAGGCTGAGGGAGTTGGGTCTCTTTAGCTTGGAGAAGAGGAGCCTGAGGGGTGACCTCATTAATGTTGATAAATGTGTGAAGGGAGGGTGTCTGGAGGATGGAGCCAGGCTCTGTTCGGTGTCATCTGGTGATGGGACAAGGGGCAATGAGTGTAAGCTGGAACTGAGAGGGTTTCACATCAATATGAGAAGGAACCTCTTCCCAGTGAGGTTGACAGAGCACTGGAAGGGGCTGCCCAAGGGGGTTGTGGACTCTCCTCCTCTGGGGATGTTTAAAACTCACCTGGATATGATCCTGTGTGATGGGAACTAGAGGACCCTGCTGTGGCAGGGGGATTGGACTAGATGGACTTTCAGGGACCTTTCCAATCCCTAATGTTCTGTGATTCTTGCCATGTCCGTTTTTTCCAATATTCGTTGAGTCAGATTACCCAGAAAATGATTGCCTCATAAATGTGATGCAAAGCTTGTATTCTCCTTCTTCCCACCACTTGTGGTGTCCTTCTGATTCGTCTAGTACTACTTTTTTCTCTGTTATTAATAACAGTGAATGTCTCTTCTGGTAATGAAGAGGTTAAATGCTTTCTTTACGATTGCCAGCACTTACGGTTGAAAGGAAACAATAGCATGGCCTCCCTTTCCAGTTGCTTTGATGTGTGGAATGTTCTGTCCGGAAGAGTTCTTTGCAGATTATCATCAATTTAGCAACAATAATTTATGTCTGGAGTAAGTTTTTCAAGAAGGACTTAGGGGAAAAAAAAGGTCTTGAGATGAGCCATAAAGAAGGGAAGTGTCTTTTGCAGGAAGAGACTGTTCAGTCACAGGAGGTGGTTAAAATGCTCTTTACTGCCAGTTTACTTTGAAAATAGTTTGTCCCTGGTTGCTTATAAAGTAGTTGCTTCAGAAACAAAGCTGGCTGCAATGCCACGAGAGCTGTAAAGCATTAGCGACATGAAGGTAAACAAGAAGTACAAATGCACGGTCACTTTTGAGTCTTGCTGATCTGTGTGTATTTTGAGGCTCCTATCATCGCGATAGACCAGCACAGAATGCACAGTGCCTGTGTGTCCTAGTGTCTCTGATGGACCATCAGAGATGGTCTTCAAATCCCATCCTTGCATGGCAGCATTTTGTGCCCACTGAGTCAACCTGCTGCACCAATTCCAATATCCTGGTCTGCGGAAAGTTCTGAAGATGCTGCAGCTTCACTGAGGTGCCTTTAGCACCCTGAGCTGTCACCATTTCATCCAGCTTTTATGGCATCTATTGCACTCTGGAAAATGTATCTGTCGTGGAGGCATCCACAAAACCAGACTGCAGTAGCTATCAGACAAACGTAGCCAGAATTGCCTGATGCCCCAACATGCACCAGTTTGAGTCAGGAATATATCACTACACAGTGAAATTTCTGAACTTCAAGGAATACTCTAAGAAGAAATGAGCCAAAATATGCGCGCACTCATGTGTGCAAAGGACAATGTCCCACTCAGTGGTACCTGAACAAAAAACCACTCAACAAAAGGAAGGTGAGGGAGGAACATTCAAGGCCAGGGAAGTATCCATGGATGACATCCCAACCCAAGAAGAGAGTCCTCTAACTGTTTCTCTGAGGAAGACTGGCTCAAGTTTGGTTCCGGTAGGGCTCTGTTTATAGCAGAGTCAAGTGTGGCCTGTGTTCATTCTAATTACTTAGCAGTAAATGCCTGCCGCAGAATCTCATCTGGTCTGTTCTGCAGCAGTGGCTGCTGGCGGGGACTGAAGTGGTATCAGCTCTCTGCTCTAATCTTTTGAGACAGTTCTTCCATGAGTCCAAATCCACTTCTTGGGCTCCACACATTTTATTTTGTGGTGATGCTTAGGATACAGCGCAAAGAATTATTCCTGTCCTCATTTATAGCTGAGGAGATGAAAGCAGAGTCACAGGCTGGTAGGGGTTGGAAGGGGCCTCTGAAGATGATCTAGTCCAACCTGCCTGCTAGAGGAGGATCACCTAGAGAAAATCACACAGTAGTAAGTCCTGATGGGTTTTGAATATCTCCAGAGATGGAGCCTCCACAACCGCTCTGGGCACAACCTGTTGCAGTGCTCTGCTACTCGTACAGGAAAAGAGTTTCCCTCTGTTTAGGTTGAGCCTTCTGTTTTTCAGTTCGTCAGCTGATTCGATAGTTTTGCATGTGACAGCAGAGGAGTTGGTTAGTGAAATTTGGCATCTTAACTCTTAATCCAACATCTTCCTCATTGACTCAGAGCTACTGGGCTTCTCACCTTAACAGTTTGTTTTAGTTCTGTATTTTCTCATTGTGACCTTAGGCTTCTATGGTGGAGTTTTTTACCAAACAGGCTATTTTCAGCCCATCTATCAGCCCCTGCCATTTAGGGCTTACCCTGCCACACAAGAGCAGGCAATGGTCAACGGGTAACCCTAACATCACTGCATTTCTAGGTGCCTTTGAATAATTCCTTCAGGGAATTATTTGGAGGTGTGTGTACAAAGCCAATCCAGTTTGGACACTGGTTATGTTACTGGTTATGATCATCTTTATTGTAAAGCTATTAGAGATACTAAACCTTTATCAATCTCCTTAGTATTAGGAGAACATCTTTTGGATGCTCACTGATTGCTGCTCTCCAGCAAATGCAGTAGAAACAGAGTGGTTGGGGTCAGTCAGCTGGAGGCTTTGTCTTTCTCTCAACGTTAAAAGATCCATAGCAAGGGGGGTGGGGTGGGGTGTGTGCACTAGGTTTTTGGCTCATTTGGTTTTATTTTTATTTTGGAAAAGGTGGAAGGCTGTTAACTGAGTGTTGTCCGTCTGTAATCCAGAAGCGTGATAACTGCACACTGAAATGTTTGAGCAGCCTTTAGACTGTTTAGATCTTTTGTGGCAGCGTGGATGTGGTTACTTCGGCTCAGACTGCACATGGTTTTAGGGGATTTGGGGTGATGCTTGAAGCAGACTGTTGGAATCACAGTGCATGGAGTAGTATCTCTTACTGTATTGCTGTCTAAACTAGAGTAAGTTTGAAGATAGTTTGTGCTTGTCAGTAAGTTTGAGCTATTGGAGTTCTAGATCCAGTCTGTAAATTGGAAAAACGTTAATTTATGGGACAAGATGGTAGCTCCCCATGACCTGACAAGGCTCTTGGCTAAGAAACAGCTGCACTGTTTAAATCAGCCACAATATGGTCAATGTGATATCATCTTTGATAAGAAAAAAAGACATTAATGGGGCTAGGAACAGTATCACTAGGCAGAATTTGCATATTAGTTCATCTGAAAGAAGGAAAAAAGGACAGCAAGTTGTATAAATACGGCAGAACAAAGAACCATTGTGGATTTCCAAAGTGAAATGGAATGTTCTGAGTCTATGTGTGGTAGTCCCCTTGCATATTCAGCAACTATGTGAATGAATCCAATTTGATTAACAGGCTCCACTGCAAACTTACAAGGTGCTGCTCAAAAGGTATAGTAGGAGATCTCCTAAAGGAGAAGATCCTTGTACCAAAGGGATTAGAGGGTCGCTTCTTGCAGTAGAGCTACCAGCAAAGTCCCCTTGGGCCTGTTACTTAGCAGAATTCTTCATAAAGTTCTAACTTAATGTGATTGGAAGTGGTCTGGAAAAAGGTTGAAAAATGAGGACATGAAGTTTGCTAGTTGATTTTTAAAGTTTTACTGACCAGCTAAACAATAGGTGATGTAAATGTTAACGAAAAAGCAAGTGAAATGCTTTGTGTGTGCACTGATGTGATGTCACTTAGCTGCTGCTGTTCAGAAAGGTAGTTCTGAATGAGAGATGGTCTGAATGGTTCTCTGAAAATGTCAAGTGGAACATCAGGAGCAAAGCAGCATTTAATATTGTTGTCTATTATTTTGCTTCATAAGTAGTGAACTCATCTGCTGGACTGAAGTCCAAACAGAGCTGGTAGAGGCTGGCAAGTCATAAAACTTGTCCAGAGACGCTTGTCCTCTTCCAGATCTCTTACCACAGCAGTACCTGCCAGTGCAGCAAGTTGTGTGAGCTCTGGTTTAAGCTAAGTCAGGGCTAACTTAGACCATCAATTAAAAGTGTTCTGAAGTACTGAAGTGAACAGCTCTGTAACTACTGGTGAGAAGAGTGTCGGTGAGGACCAGTGTCTGTGACACACAGAGGGTCACAGAGAAGGCCTTGGAAAGGATAAGAGAGTTTGCACTTAGCCTGGGAGAAGTGTAAACTTGGTGAGCTTTTCCTGGATGGCATCTGCCTGCCTACAGCAGCGAATGCACTTACGGTTGCCGTTTCCAAGTGTAAAGACCATTCATAAGAGTGGCTGTGCTGGACTTGACCACAGCTCCACTTAGCTCTTCTGGATCTCATAGCAGCTGGTAGCAGAGCCCTGCTTTCAGTAAGGGTGTTCTTGTTTGGAAGTCTTCCAAAGAGGACTTTCACTACAGAGGTTTAAGCTTATATTTATTTAAGTAAGCACATCTAGAGCAGAGCTATGAATGAAAAATTGTGTTCTAGGAGGATTTGAGTGTTTCCTGACAATATTTTTAAATTTTAGCCCAGTAAAGCCATGCAGCAGTAGCAGGGGAACCGAACAGACCATGAATCAACCCTGATCACAGAACATTAGGGATTGGAAGGGACCTCGAAAGATCACCTAGTCCAATCCCCCTGCCCCAGCAGGATCATCTGATGCTTTCTGGCATTGCCATCTCAGCTTCAGTAGAGAATGCTGAGCAGATGCCATACACTAGTGGAGTCTTAATAGTTTGCTGCTTCAGGTAGAACTGTGGATATCAGGCTACATTGGTTGATTAGCTTTGCTTGTTTAATGTGTCAGGAATCCAAGGGCAGTGGTCTGTGTCTTGCAGTAAGAGCAGAATACTGATGCTTTGGAGATGTAGCAAACAATTTGAGTGTTATTGTACAAGAAGTGAATTATCCAAGTGATCCTGCTTTTCCTTTTGCTGCAAAGGAGAATGTTATGACTGTAAAGTGAATCTATTTCTTCTTTTTTATAGTTAATCTGATGAGGCAAATGTTTCAGCTGTGCCAGAACACAAATTGACTGTGTAGTTTCCAAAGTGCTGCTGCTGCAACTCACTATCCTTTAGAGACTTCAGGAAGAAATTATTTGATTTAAAATAATTTCCACTTTCAAGTTCGTACAAATTTGCCCATTGCTTTCAGTGAGAGTAGAAGCAAGCCCAGCTTCCTCAGATGTCTTTCTAGGGTTTCAAAATTAGTTGTAGGCTTCACTAGTCCACATCCTCATTCAATTGTCATGTTTGTATTCCCTTTCACATGCACACAGTCACCTCCATACACACAGGAAATCCTGTTTGGGGGTCCTGCCTGGAGTCTCCTTATGCCACTATTATTAGTGCAGTCAGTCAGTAACTTGTCTAAATGTAATCTGGGCACGTCCACTCCTTTTCTTCCCTCCGGTAGGCTGGTTTACAGTACTGTCTTCCACTTCCAGTTGCTGTTTTCAGTCAGTTCAGCAGCAGTGTCTTTCTCACTGTCACTAATGCGTTGCCTGTGAGCTGGAGTAAGTTTACTCTGCTGATTGCTTGCCCAAAATAACAACACCAGTTGAGCTTCTGTCTTAATGGGTCTGTTATTTTGCTTTGCCTGCCATCCTGGCCTCCCAGCATGACCCTTATGACTTACAGATGCTTTGATTTGGTGACCACAGTGTTTGAGTAGGACTGAGCTGACACCATAGAGCTGTTAGCCCACTGAAAGGGGAACAGTGTCACGTGGACGTTCACCATCAAGCTGTCAGCTCTTTAAAAAGATTACAATCTGGTTGGTTGCCTTGAGTAAACACTTCTTTTGCCCAGAGATTCTTCTCACGATGTATCTTGGAAGAACATTCTTGTCCAAGAAGCAGCTTCGTGTGAAGTACAGTGCTTAAAAGTTCCTACTTTTCTCTGCCATTAGTTTTACAGCAATTTTAAATCAAATATGCTCCATTTGCAGTAAGATTTCCCCTTGCTCATCTTTTCTACAGTTACTCTTATTCTTGTCTCGAATTCTGCACCAGTTTTAAAATTCAAGTTTGAAACTGACTGCAGACTGCACTGGATGCCCGGTGGCTATGAGATTTATCTCTGCTGTTGTTTAGCGTGGGCTGCATGGCCTTCTGAAGCAATAGTCACCTGTTTTTATTATATCCACACTCATGGTTTCTTAGCTGTGTTACTCTTTCACAGAAAATATTTGGGGGTTTTCAAGGGGCCATTCTGACAGTCAACAAAAAGGATTAGTTTGTACAGTCACCTGCTGTCTGAAGGGTGTTTCAGTCAATAACCTTAGAAGTCCTTTCCACTCTTTTGTACTGCCTTGGAACCCTGAGAAACTGTCTTCAGAGTGACAATTGCCAAAAAGCACCAGTGGTCCATTTAATTCCTGTTCAGAGGAGTGGGTGTGTGGAGTGAAGTGTCCTAGCTTTACACAGTCATCTTCGAGAGTGGAATAGGTCCTTACATCCTCATGGAGTTTTTCTGGAGCTGTGATGAAGCTGTGTACGTCGCTCTTGAAAATAAGAAGTGTGAGGCTGCCGTATCAGTGTGCCAGACATCCAAAATGCCACGCTGACACACGTTGCCTTCTGCTTTCCCGGTAATGTGAATGGTATGAAGCCTGAGACAGCAAAAAGGAACTTTCCTTCCCTACCCACTGCACATAAAAGGCTGATGCTCCTAAGCGTGTGAAGCCCATAGATGGCAGCGGATGTTTGCTAATAGGATACTCAGTCTGTCATCCCCAGATCACTAGTTCAGATGCAGGTCAGGTCAGTAGACGTAAGATCAATCTTATCGGGCTGCTGTCTGGCTTGTAAGATTGAGCTAAAGTGTGTGTCTGACTTCTGAACCAGACAGCTGTGTCATTGCTGTTTCTACATAGAGGATTTTAAGTACTATAAACCGAATGCTGGTATCCTTAGAGTTATCAAAATCCCCGCTACAGGTCCTACAGGTATCTGCAGATAACAGGACCTGTCCTCAGGTTCCCTCTGGTGGCTGAGTGAAGTGTGGGGCTGCAGGCCCAGCAGTAGACATTTACTATCTTTGAACTGTACACAGTTTTCATCCACTCTGAGGAACCTCAGCTACATGTAGGTCTTCTCAGTGTCATCCAATGATAGGACAAGGGGCAACGGGTGTAAGCGGGAACACAAGAGGTTCCACATCAGTATGAGAAGGAACCTCTTCCCAGTGAGGGTGACAGCACTGGAACAGGCTGCCCTGGGGGGTTGTGGAGTCTCCTTCTCTGGAGACATTTAAAACCTGCCTGGACATGTTCCTGTGCAACTTGATCTAGGTGATCTGCTGTGGCAGAGGGATTGGACTGGATGATCTTTTGAGGTCTTTCGAGGTCCCTTCCAATCCCTAATGTTCTGTGATTCTGTGGTACTTTTGGGTTTGCTGCGCTGGCCCCCATCAAAGTCCCAGGCATTGATGTATTGCCGTACATGTCATCAGCTTGGAGATACTTGGGTTCTTTGCTTCATAGAGCAAAACAACTTACTGCTGCAGATGGCACCTCTTGAGATTCACTCCTTTATCAAAACATGGGAATGGAATACAAGCTGGGAAAGCAGCATGGAGTAGAGACGTCACTGCTTATCTCTGTGCTGCAGTACAGGAAGGGTTTGTTACAAAATTAGCGTGATTCAGGGGCTTAGTAATGAATTAATATTCTCTTTATAAATGTTGTATAAGAAAAAGTTTTTGCCTGTATTCAGCTGATGAGAAGTGACTTTTGTTGCTGAGCAAGAGGTCGTGCTGCTGGGAGTCACTGACAGTGGGTGTTGTCACCCCTCAGGACTGACTGGCACAGCAGGTGAGCCAAGAATTGGATGGCAACTGGATTGTCTTCCTCTCAAGAGGGCAAGTTAAAATATGTTATGATATTTGTTCTGTAACTTAGGATGTTCGGGCTGTTACTGCCCGCTGGGTGGACAGAGAGCTTAGCTTGCTGAATCTGGCCTCTGTCAGCTTCACTTCTCTCCCAGATACACCTCTGAGATTTCGGGTATTCCTGGGGCTGCAGTGGTTGCTGCCAATGCTTGTTCGGAAGCGAGTGGCTTATTAAGTATCTGTGTGTACTTGGAGTGAAAATAAGAGTCAGCTTGAACTGCTGCTAATGCATCTTGTTTCATGGTTGAACCTTATTGTGTCAGTGACTGTCTGGCATATCGGAATATATCCAGCATCTCCAGATGGAAGATCCAGATGATACCATCCCTGCCCAGGCTATTCTTGCTATTGAATCTTGTGAAATGTCTGACACAACACCCACATGTTTGGTCTTAACTTTTTCAGTTGTCCTGGAAAGAAATGAGACAGAGTAAAGTTATTCTTGTCATTATGGGGATAATTCTGATGAAAGTAAGGAAATGGGTAATGTGTTTTATCTCTACTTAAAAAACCTTCCTGGCTTCTCTCTGAGTCTACTTACTTCAGCATTTTAGCTGATGTTGCTTAATCAAGGCTCATATTTAAGTAAAAACGTGATCCTTACCCTGGATGCATACACTAACACTATGGAAGGCTTGATCTGCAAAGGAAAGCTTTAGTAGTTAGTAAGTGCTTTTAAACAGATACTTACTTTGGTTACAGTGTGAGGTTAGCAAGGCAGGGATAACTGCACGTGCTGTAGCTCTTAGAGACTATGGGTGATATGTGGGAATACTTCCAGGCATGGACATCTTCATGGGCAGGAAAGACCACAGGTTCAAGATGGATGACAGCCATAGCACGTTTCAGCCAGATCTGTGATCTGGAAACTATGGGGGACTGACGCAGAGGTGCATTATCCCTGCTCTGCAATTGAGGCGTGATAGTGTGACCATGGTCTCTGTGCTGTATAGTGTTTCAAGATCCTGGGGAAAAAGGAATAGCAGTGATATATCCTGAGTTTGGCCCAAAGGAGCAGGATTCATAGAATCACTAGGGATTGGAAGTGACCACGAAAGATCATCTAGTCCAATCCCCTGCCAGAGCAGGATCACCTAGACCAAGTCACACAGGAACATATCCAGGTGGGTTTTAAACGTCTTCAGAGAAGGAGACTCCACAACCCCCCTGGACAGCCTGTTCCAGTGCTCTGTCACCCTCACTGTGAAGAAATTCCTTC
>JAOXOE010032743.1:0-10758 GCA_028565055.1 Phoeniculus purpureus
CTAAACCACATCCCTCAACACCTCACCAAACCATCTTTAAACACATCCAGGGATGGCGACTCAACCACGTCCCTGGGCAGCACATTCCAGTGCCTGACCACCCTTTTTGTGAATAATTTTTTCCTAATATCAAGTCTAAATCTGCCCTGTTGTAACTTGAACCCATTCCCTCTTGTTCTATCACTAACTGTTTGCGAGAAGCACCACCCTCTCCACAATGTCCTTTCAGTTAGTTAAGAATGTGATGAGGTCTCCTCTTAGCCTCCTGGTTCCACTTCCAGTCTGTTAAAAGTAATGAACACATTTTACCAACTTTTGATCCCCATGTTTCAGAATCAGAACCCCAGCAAGTGAATTTGGGGGAAAAAATTCAAAAAAAACTTTTTAACAATAGGATTTGTTGTGTATTTGCAGAAATTGTTAACATCTGCTCCAAATATCTAAGCTTCTGGTGAGAACTGTCACCTAGCATTTCTGCAGAGAACGCAGGGTACCCCTTCAGCAGGGCTGACATGCTCTGCTCCCCATGTGCAAGCCCAGAGAGGTCAGCTGGCAGCGGCCAGGAGTGACTAAAGCACAAAATTTGGGAGCTCACATGAGAGTATTGCATCCTTCAGCTGGAGACAGTCCCCAGTTTGCAACCCAGGCACAGACTCCTGGTTTTGACACTGATCCCCTGGCCAACAAATTGTTCACACTCTGTGCTGATGTACAGAACTGTAAAGCAGAAGTGGGAAAGGAGATTGCAGAACCGCTCGGTTCTGAAATGGCTTTGCATCTGAAAAACATTCTGGAGAGGTGACGATAATCAAGTGCTTCCTACAGTCTTCTCCCAAACTTCACGATCTGCAGCATAAAGGGCACAAAAGTCTCTCCGCTGTGGCCAAGGTGGCTTTTTTCACAGCCAAAGAGATTCACACACACAAGTGTTTCAGGAGCTACCTCCTGCTAAACAACCTTTTAGTCTGATGGGTAGTTTGCACCACGATCATCAGGCCATAATGACATCACCTATTTTATAGGGACAAAGCTGTAACTGTGAGCCAGGTAATGGCTGTGGGTGGACATAACTTTTAAGACCAGCTCATACAGCTGGAAATTACACACACACACACTTCCTCAGAGTAAACAAGTCAAAAGCAATTTGTCTGACTAGAGATATTGATCAGACCAAAAGAGAGAAGGTAGTTGGGTAACTGAGGAATAGGGGCAAGGTGTTAACATGGAAAGAGATGTCTCCCAATGAAAGGGAGTGATAGGTAATTTATCATCTATGGAACACTGAGAGATTAGCAGAGTGAAGGAGAGAAGTTGTAACTGACGGGTGTTTGCCTCCCTCCCTTCTGTTTTGGTGTTTATGCAGAAGTTCTATCCTGTCAATTCACCATGTTCATCTTCTTGTCAAACACAACTCCAAGGTTCATTCACATAACAAACAAACAGAAAACAGAAGGAAGCAGCCAGCACTCCAGCTAATGACAACAGCCTGACTGGGACTTACTCCTACCACACACCATCAGTGTCTTTAATTTAGTAATGAATTAAAATTGTAATGAAGGTGATAGGAGCTGAAATTATACTTTTTTAGGTATTTTCTATTCTTATTTAATAACCCAGTTACTGAAATCAGATTTTAGCTGGGGATTGACAATTAGCTAAACATGAGCCAGCAGTATGCCCAGGTGGCCAAGAAGGCAAATGGCATCCTGGCTTGTATCAGAAATAATGTGGCCAACAGGAGTAGGGAAGTGATTGTCCCCCTATACCGGGCACTGGTGAGGCCACTCCTCAAGTAGTGGGTTCATTTTTGGGTACCTCAATACAAGAAAGACAGTGAGGTGCTGGAGCAGGTCCAGAGAAGGGCAACAAGGTTGGTGAAGGGTCTGGAAAACAGGCCTTATGAGGAGCTGCTGAGGGAGCTGAGGCTGGTTAGTCTGATGAAAAGGAGACTGAGAGGAGACCTCAGTGCTATCTACAACTAACTGAAAGGAGGTTGTAGAGAGGTAGAGAGGTGGGAGTTGATCTCTTCTCATAACAACAGAAGGAAATGGCCTTAAGTTGTTGCAGGCAACGTTTAGGTTACACATTAGGAAAAACTTCTTTATCAAGAGTTCAACCCCTCTTTGGGATTCCCCCAGGGGAGTGAGTTAAATTCCCATCCCTGGGTGTGCTTAAACGTCATGCAAATATAGAACTTAAGGACACAGTTGAGGGGTGGGATGGAGAGAGTAAGGTTAGTGGTTGGACTCAATGATCTTGAAAGGTCTTTTCCAACCTATATGATTCGATGGTATCAGCTCTGTGAGAATGATGCTAAATGCTCATTTTTCCTGTACAGCACCCCACCCCTCACGTTGGGTGGGAAAAGTGTTGTCAGTGGCTAAAATGAACAGGGGAGATTCCTGCCCTGCACTTGCTTGCTCTTTTGTGCATTTCATGCTCGCTTTCAAGTCATACTTGAGATCGCTGGCAGTCACACCAGTGTGTGAGCCAGCTGCTGCCCCAGGGTTGTGTGATGCAGGTATTTTTAATACTCCTGCAGACTGCAGGCTGGACCAAGAAGTCCTCAGACTGCAGTATGCTGCCTCCTGCAATAATATGGATTTGAAATAGTAAGCACTCCGTAACGAATGAGTCAAAGTTAAGCCATTTAAATGCTTGTACCCTATTACAGACACAGAAATACCCACCGATGCCTCATAAAAGCTCCCATATAAAGGATACAATATACCATGGTTTCAAACAGAGAAAAAGGCATCTTGCAAGATTAAAAAAAACCCAACAAACCAACCCACAGACACAGATTAAAATGCTCTCTGCGTTTTCTGGCTGCTACAGAATTCCTGTTAAACAACTCAACAGCAACGATATCAGAAGTGGCAAAGATTTGTGAAGACAAGTGGTGATTTTGGGTGCCTGACAGAAGTCCCTGAAGGAGGTGAATGACCGTGAATCCTGTGATGCAGTTCCCTGGTCTCTGCAACTTGAGTCTATTAAGCAAAGCAGCTTGGGTCACCAATCACCCTTCAAAATCCTGGCTGTTCATCACCGCGGCACACATTTCCACAGAGGAAAAGCTTTAGCATCCAAAATATGTAAATAGGCCCAATAAATTTGATCTCAGGATTTGTTTTTTAAAGTCAGAAAACTAACTATTACTGCCAGCCTCTTTGCAGGGGCTATAAGAGATGATCGTTTTCCCTTGTAATGGCTCTGACATAAAGCGTGTATCAAAAACTGCATACTCTTCATATCCACCCAGCTGTGTTGAGCAATAAACATGATAATTATGCAGATAAGGCTAAAATAAATTCCTGTACCTAAGGGCAGACGAATGCTTTTTTAAGCAAAACAATAATTAACCCTCCACAGGGCTGAATGAGCACAGACCTTTGCTCCTGCCCAAGGTGGAAAGCCTGCATCTTGGCACCTCCCAGGCATCTGTCATAGGTATAAATGGGTCAGTGTACTTCAGAGGGAACTGCTCCAGGGCTGTTCCTCACGAGGTTCCAAAAAAAAAAGGTCAAGAGCAACAAGATCCGCTAGTTTCTGTGTCTTGACACTGGGATTTGAAGTGTGTCTGAGACAAATGTCAAAGGAACTGCAGGTAAAGGGAAAGAAGAGGATGAAACACCAGTGGAATTGCTCACTGAAGAATAAAGACGAGGTATGGGTTCAGCAGAAAAGATCGATCCTCACAGGAAACTGAGAAGCTCAGAAGTCCAATCAAGCTTTTGCAGTATAATGAGTTACCACAATTCAGGTTATCTGCAGCAAATGCTCTTAGGCACACCCTTACCTCACAACAAAGATGAGGAAGATGTGTCTATCTTAACGTCCTTTCATTAGGTTAAAACTAGTAGGTTTTACTTTGGATCTGTGACAAGCCAAGCTTTGATATAGACTGCTACTCCTTGAGGAAGTCTGTGAACCATGCTGGCAGTGACTGGTCTGATAGGATAAGCAAGAAAAAACTCCCCATCTTCTTACATGGCAGTCACCAACCTATTGCAGTGCCTTTGTGGCAGTCCCTGCCATCACATGTGACTACTTATTTCAAAATAGAGTCTGTAGGGTCATGCAAACTGAGCGCTGAATTAAATGCTTTACCAGCCCATTCTCTATGCATATACCTGCCCTTCTTTCTTCATCATTCCTCACCACTTTTAGATCTGAGACTTAACATCAGAAATCCAAAGTCATCTCAATCCACACAGATTCTTGTTTTAAAGCCAGCATAATAATCTCAGAAATTGTCACACTGGTTTATGAGCAGCTAAGGTCTAACATGGTACCTGTCAGTCATCAGCTGCAGGGATGCAGAGAAAAGCTCTAAAGTGACCTCCCATGGCTCCTTCCAGGAAGCAGAATGCATCTCAGATTTTTCTGCATCCCTTTGCTCACCAGTCATTGTGTTTTCTTTCAATACCATTTCCCAATTGCTTTTGGAAGTCCTCAAAGCTTTTTATCCCCATGAAATCACATGGTAACAAGCTCCACAGATAGTTATGCATTATGTGGAAATGATGCTTCCTTATATCTTGCTGTGAGACCTAGATGCTTCTTAATTCCCTTATTGTGAAAACCAGCAAATAATCATCCTTTTGAATCACTCCCCCACTCACAGCTTTACATCTGACTACTGCAGCGCTGCCCCACCACAGCTCTGCCTGGAGGGACAGTGGTGGTGACACGTGACAGATGGTAGGAGCTCTGAGACGGGTCTTCTCTTGAATCTCTGAGAATGCAGAGCTGTGGTTCACATTTAACAAACCTCCATGATCAACCCTGCTGGAGGTATAAGAATTTATCTCTCCTTTACAGGCCACTGGGTCTCCCTCTGGTTCACCCATGGCAACTCCACTGTGACCTTCTGCTCTCGTTTTTGTTTATAACATCCACAAGAATTGAACAGACCATCTTTCTTCATTTTAAAGGTTTACCCACACAGTCTGAGCATAGAAGATGTTTAAGATCACATGGAAAGTTTCTTGCTCCTCATTACATTCACTAGTACACTTTCAAAGACCCATTCCTGTGGAGCTCCCATTGGTTTCACCTGTTCTAAAAGCAAGGAATGTCTCTGAAGCCATGTCACCACGTAAGAAGCCTAGATTCCTAGCTTCCTAGCTGTCCCAGGGAGTGCCATGCTGAGACAACCAGTGAAGACCCCTTGAAATCCATTTTTCAGAGCATGACGGTTCTGTCTCTTTCTGCAGGGATGAATCAGACACCCCAGCGGGCTCCCAGGGGCATGAAGGGAGAAGAGCCTCAGGTAGTCTGCGTGCAAGTCAGTCTATACCTGTAACCATCTCCAAAATAAACGCTTAGTACTAGTGTCATCTTTACAGCTCTTCAGGTTTTTCCTTTAGACAGGTGTCCTGGGGCTTGCTGCTTCTCCCCAGCTGGGTCTCTGAGGTTTCACGTACTTTTCTTACATGCAGGCATCCAGAATTGAGACAATTTGACCTGACAGAAAACAGGTATTCAGAAAAAAACAAGACCAGGGGCAGCCTTTTATCAGTTTCCCAACAAACAGAGAACTTTTCCTTTTCATGGACAAGAATATTTCCTACATCTCTAAGGAAATACTTCAGCAGGACAGCTATGGACTTTTTCAGAAGCAGAGCTGAGACAAGTCTATGAACTCTTGAAAGAAAAACCAGCAACCCAATCTTCCTTCAAGATCCATTTCATTGGGAGGAGGAAAGACTGGATCAAAGAATAACTTCAGGTAGGGGAACTGAGTCTAGAGAATATACTACTAAGGTCTCACCTCCTGCCACACTGGGATGTCCCAACACCAGCTCTGGCAAGTAGGATGTTGATTTACTCTCTGCTCCTGGAAACCATTAGCTGATATAAACCAGCAGCTCAGCCAGTCACCAGAAATTCCCATCTTTTTTCTGTAGACTGGTTTTCTGCTTCTTTCTTTGGGTTTCAATCCTCTGTCACAGGGCATCCTTTCTCCTCTCAGTGTCCCGTTCGATTTCACAGCACTCAAAGAGACAAGTTGCTGCCAAAGCACATTGCTTAGCAATTTTCTGCATTAAGCTACCCTGTGCTCATCTCCCTGGATTCTGGCCATCCTCCAATGTCTCCCAGCAGCTTTGAGTCATATGCTCCCACCATCTGACCCCCTGGACTTCTCTCCTCCGCTAGAGAGGAAGGTTAAGCTTGAAGCCAAGTGGAATTGAACTCAAGCCCTTTCAAAGAGCTTACATTGCCCAGCAACAGATGGTAGAGGGCAACTTTTAACCAGCAGGAAAATGATGTTTTCCTCTCACCAACTGGAACATCAATAAAAATCTGTACATATTTTCCAATTCCAGGATGAAAACTGACTCCGTTTTTCAGTTGAGAGCTTCAGGCTTTGTAATGCCACCAGAGCAACTGAACCCTAAGTAATACCATTTAGTTTTCCTTTAGTACCTCAGAAGACGGAATAGCAAGGACCGTGTTGGGTGACACCTACGGTGGTGGGTGTTTACTGCTTGTTAACTCCACAGTGGCAATAAAGAGACCACTGTTGTGACATAAGGAATAAAAACTGTTGAGCAGTGACACAAAGAACTAAGTTTTCAGTGAGGAAATAGGATCTGTTCTGAGCACGTTCTCTGCAGGGGTGTTAACTCGGAATTTTTTACTTCTAGTCGTGATCATTCCTACATTCTCAGAAAAATAACCATGCTCAGCCTGTACTTCGTGAGTCACAGGCAGGTAACATCCAGTCCTGTGGTTAATTGTTGCTACTTCCTATTTTAAGGCATTTTATACAAAACAACTAATTGTAATTGCAATGTGATGGTTGGACCTGGGTTTCTATCAGACCAGTGTGTTGTAGTGTCAGCCTTCGGACCACATTCATTATCCCCCCTGCATTACAGCCACCTACAGAACAGCTTTGGGAGCCCCTGCTACTGTGTTCATTATATATTGTAAAATAACTTCTACTCTTTAAAGTACAAACCAGAAGCTATTGTAACTTGACAACAATGACTAAGTGCCAACAGTGGCAAAAGAAACCCCTAAGACCCACCTGCTCCCTTGTTGCTCTTATTTACTTTCCAGAAGTTTTGTTATTTACTGATAAGCAAAGCAAGCAGCACATTAGCATGACATGTATGCTCCACATCTAGCCACCAATTTCACTGTTGACAAAGAAGTTCATAAGCAAGCAAGAAATTAATAAAGCCCTACACACACAAGTGAACGCTGATAAGATCAGTAATATCATCTGTCAACCAAGTTAATATAACCAACTTGCTAATTGCATGAGAAACGCTGAGAAGTAAAGGAAAGCCATTTGCTTTGAAGAAACTTAATTCCCTATAATCAAATTTGAGTATGGCTACAGTAGCAGAAAAACTTCCTTTCATGTGGTATGTCTCAAAGCATATGACTGGTTTTCTTCTGACTATTTGATCTGCAAAAAAAACCGTAAGATGGATTGTTCCTAGTTGCATCTGAAGTTCAGAAGAGGAGGAAATCAGTGATAAAAATGAGGAAAAAGCCAGAGATTTTTGCACACCAGATCTTTTTTGCACATTAATTAATAATTACGCCTCAGATTTTTTTCAAGTGAGCTACTTCTTCTGCTGACTCTTGCATTTTAGACTATGGGCAGCTGCATCTTCATCATCTTCATTCTCAGGGGCAACATCTTTTAAAAACATGAACCCAAAGATAAATTTCGTCAACGAGATTGTGTTTGCCCTGATTTGGAAATGAGAAAATGAGGAGGACTATAAGCTTATGTTAAAACACAAACGAAAGATCAGACAGTCAGTAAAGCACTTATTTGGGCTCCATTCTTTATTGCTTTTCTCTTCTTTTAAAACTTTTCCCTTAAAAAAAAAATGCCAACCTTGCACACAACTCCACCTACCAACCAAAAGGCCATGCGAGGCTGAGAAAGCAATCAAAGCTTTGGTAAGTGATAAATTGTCTTTTACAGTGGCAATTAGGTTGGAGACAGCCTCAACTTATTTCTCAAATGACCAGTAAATGGCAGAGGCTTCCATTAAAGGGCTTCTGCTTGGGAAGTGGAAGGCTCTTCCACCTTTCACAGATCTATCTGTGTGGGCTATAATTGCACACGATGATGGTCGTGGTCCTGGGAGAGATATTTCAGATCCTTTCACATAAAGGCTCAGATTTCTCAGCTTTGGGCTGCCCTGTTGGATGTCACTGGCACAGCTAGAGGTCTGGGAAGCAGAGCTACAGACCCCACTAGCATGTAGCATCCTTGCCCGGCATAGACTTATCAGTTTTGGCTGCCAGCCTGCTCAGAACTGGGAATTCTGGATCAGTATATTCTTGCTCTGAATATCCCAGAGGGGAGAGACTGATTACAGCAGCCCAGAGGCTACCTAGATCAGAGAACCCACAAAGCAGGTACCGTCCTTTTCCCATTTGGGTCTTGGGCTCAGTAATAAAACAGAACCTGTTTGAGTCTGGAAATCAAATCAATCTTGCACGTACTTGGAGATGATGCCTTTCAGAAATGTTTTGCTTCATTGAATCACACTCAATAACTCCACAGGTGTTCACTCTGGTGTCACAGGGTATCAGCCCAACAGGTATCATTACTGAAGCTGTGCTTGACAACGATCTCAAGACAGACATTTGAAAACCTCTCACCATCATTTGTAAGTCATTCACTCTGTTTTGGCACAAGCTAGTCCAGATGCTTCTGAAAGACAGAAGACAAAGCAGCAGTATCCATCAAACACACCTGGATGTGTTCCTGTGTGACCTGGTCTGGGTGATCGTGCTGTGGCAGGGGGATTGGACTAGATGATCTCTCAAGGTCCCTTCCAATCCCTAATGATTCTATGATTCAGCCTTCTCACTGGGAACCAAAAGGCCTCCAGTCTGGTTGTGTCCCTTCCACTTCCATCACACAAGTTTCCTTGTTCCTGAGATGAAGACCTCGTCAGAAAACTGCAAAGTGTCCACAAGGCTGTAACCCTATGAGGAGCTCTGCATATGCAGCACTTTCCTCTTCCTCTTGATATCCCTCAGCAACAACAAATCTTGCTGTTCTCTGCACACAGCAATATCCAGAGAGCGAATGCTACAGCAGCTAGGAGAAGTAATTCACAACAAAACACCTTTCCTCAGATTTTTCTGTGCATGGCCTTGTTTTTTTCAGTCCTTAAGTTACTCTTCCCAAAAAGCAAACAGCAACTCTTGTTTAGACCTCAAGCAACAAGACTAACATAGGCTCTGAAAAAATTCCTGCCTCTTGGAGTCATTGCTATCCTCCTGCCTCAAAACACACCCCTTGTATGCCATAGGAGCGCTCATATTTTTGCTGTGTAGCCTCAGGCTAGCCATGTAACCTCTCAAAAGAGCATAAAACCCTCAATTTTTAAAAAAACCAACCAACTCAAGAAGTGAAATGACTATCCTGCAGCTACACTGCAAAGGCGAGTACCAGAGGTGCATCTTTGAGGGGATTGGACTAGATGAACATTCGAGGTCACTTCCAATCCCTGGTGTTCTGGCATTCTGTGAATAGAAGCTTGCTAACACAGAAAACTGATTTTTGATAATTAGAACACGTACATTCACTTCACGGATCCACTGGTTCATGATGAGAAAGCACAATCAACCCACTCCTACGACCAGTTAGTAGTTAAGACATTTTTCCTGGGCACCCCAAAATACACCATCCCACGTGCACACTGTGCTGTACATTTCTTCCTCTAGTTCTGCCCCTTTTCCCTCCACACTCCTGTGCAGGACACCTTAGTAACGCACAACAAAAAGCACCTTAAAACCCCAGCAGAGGAGACACCTTTATCTTGCCTTAATTTGTGCTGCTTCTATCAGGAAGGCATTTCTAAGATTCAGAGGCGGAGATATAAATGTAATCTGTCTGGAGTTGAATCTACCTGTGGGCCTGATGCTCTCATGGTTTGCCTGAGGAAAACAAATCTTTCATCCTTATCTATGTATTTCTTTGCTAATTAAAACACATGGACTACTTTAAACACTGTTTACCCAAGGGGGCTTCAGCAGCGCTCTTTCGCCATTTAAAGAAAATTAAATAGACTTAAAAATGCCAGCAGTGGAAGGTTTTAAAGATGCCACGTACAGAAGCCGCTCATTAATATTCCTGAATAGTAATATCATCAGAGCAGGATATTAGCACTACAGGTCTATCTACAGAAAACAATTGCCAATCTAAGCACAAGACGACAAGTGAAATCAGGAGCAGTCAGAGATAGACACAGAGAATGTACTTAGATCTCGTCTGCCGTTGCGGAGAGCCGAGTAATTCTATGTCACAATTTGCATTCTTCCCTGGGCACTCCCGACAGTGCGCACGGAAAACCCTGCAGCAGCGAGACAAAATTATCCCGAGCAAACTGGGGAGCGTTGCCGTGCGGCTGGTGATGATTCTGTTATATTCTAAATTCAATTAGAATTTAGCAGGCAGCTAAAATAGCAGCACCTTGCTGAGGAGGCAAATCTTGCCCAGGGTGAAGGATATAACAGTGTTTCTGAAGTCGGCTCCTGCAAGAGATTGCACAGAGCCTGGCAACAACAAACCCAGCTGCAAGTTCTCCTGGTGTCCATTGCTTCTGAAGGTCTCAGATCAGCCTAGGAAAGTTAATTCTTGTAGGATCATGGAATCATCAAGGTCGGAAGAGACCTCCAAGGTCATCAAGTCCCTGGAGGTGTTTAAGGCCAGGCTGGATGAGGCTCTGGCCAGCCTTATCTAGGGTGGGATGTCCCTGCCCATGG